>CABFOW010002655.1:63585-95217 GCA_902141385.1 Timema californicum | reverse complement strand
ATTCACAAGATGTCTTGTCCGAGGTGAAGGAAGGGTTTGGTAATCAGATAAATCTTTGCCGGGACCGAGGATTGAACCCCGGCCTCCAGCATATAAGTCTGACACCTTACCCCTAGACCGCCAGGTCACCCAACTGTGAAAGATGAAACCCATATTTGAACAATAATATTTTTCAGCCATTTCAGTAGACAGACACGTTACTGACTGAGCTAAGATGTGGGACTGACAAGTCATTTATTGATTTGGATATCAAACTTTCTGATCATATTTGTGACCTACAAAATGGTATTTTGTCTTAGGTGTACTAGGGGTGATTTTATACATGTAATCTATCACTGTTGTTTTTACTTTTTCTCAACACCTCAGAGAGTGAAGTATTGCAATTGTAATAAAAATAATATAACTTGAGATTTTGATAAGTGTTGACGTTTCTTGACCCCTGAAGCCGAAAAGTTAATTTTCTCGATTCCGTCTGTATGTGTGTGTCTGCATCTCGGACTAAATTATTATTAACACCGCGTCTTACTACCTGTTCGGGTTGTACGCACTTACGCTAATGTGTAATGGTAGGGTGATTTGTGAGATGAAATGGAGGACCTACAGTTTAACATAGAATCCGAACCACGGTGGAGGCCTGGCATTCCACACATTCACAAGTTGTGATTAATACACGTTTTGTCAGAGTTGAAGGAAGGGTTTGGTAATCGGATAAATCTGTGCCGGGACTAAGGATTGAACCCCGGACCCCAGAACAAAAGTCCGACACCTTACCCCTAGACCACCAGGTCACCTACATCTCGGACTAAAGCCGAAACGGTTTTAGTGATTGGGCTAGAACTGGGTACTTAGGGTTTTAATAAGTTTATTCAAAGGTGTTTTTGGAATTAGATATCCAACTCTAAGGTCAAGGGTAGTAAGATTTTCTCAAAATCAGGTCTAACGATCTTAATAAAATGTTGTATCTAGACACCGTTTAACATTTTAAAAAATTGTGCCTTACATTTGGCCATAAAAATGACTTTAAGCAGAAACTTCACAAATCTATTCGGTGCACCGTACCATTTATTTAGTTAACCCTTACACTCCAATGTGGATTCATTTCCTCAAATATACCTTTCTAACACCTCCCTGCAGGATGGATACTAAATGGATGATGCTATGTATTAAATTAATAATTATTACAATAATAAAAAAACTTTTATATATTTCACGTGTTATTTTTATATTCACAACTTTCTTGGGAAGAACTCAACTGATAGCTAGAAAAGCTCTTAGATCTATGTTAACGTGTTCATACGTAAGATAATGTGATTACAGTTGTTACTTTTGATAGATTTTATCAATATATGTTAAAATAATAAATTTTTTAATGTTATAATTGTTGACCATATCAAATATTGTTTGCATTTTCTTAAAGTTTCTCCATACACAAATTCCGTTATAAAAAGCTATATATAAAACGTCTTAAAAACCTAACTAAATCTAAGAAAGCATACCCAATACTAGGCCACCCCACTATTTAATCAAAATCCAAAATCTAAGCATTAGTCATTAATTCTCCCCTGGACAAAATAAGGGTTATATGGACATTTAAACCTCCCCTTATCCCCCCTACATACCTTAATATGTGTAGGGGACGCGAAAAAAGGTCAGTGTTCTATAGTTTTTGTATCAAAACTTTTTTTTTAAATAAATGAAATATTTCTTTAGTAAAAACAAATAGTTTAATTTTCTTCACACGGTGATATCAACAGTTGTTGAATACCTGTAAAAGATGTCTTGGAATTTGATGACAACTTTTTTTCTTCATTTAAAATGTTTCACATCTAATGCCGTAATGCTCATGACAAATATTTAACAACTAGTTGATATCCACCATATGAAGTAAATTTAAAAAAAACAAATCAATTTATACTGAGGCAATATTTTATTTTGTCCAAACAAATATTTTGCTATCAAAAAAATCAAGAACATTTTATCGCCTCCCTAAACTCGCCTAAAACTAATAACACCGAACTTTTTTCGCGTCTCTACACTATCGCCTTAACCTATTAACACACGTTTCTGTCTCAGAACTGAATCGAACCAGTGACCACCTTACTTTTTATGTTGGTTATTTATGTTAAACTGATGCTATAGTGATGTATCGAGAGAAGGGTACAGAGTAATGTGGTGTAAAGCGTTGTCATGGTAACGGCATGCTTGTTTACAAGTCTTGGGGGTTTGCAGAGCTTCTTCTTGGTTACAAGTCGGGAAATAGGGGTTGCAGATTTTAAAAAAAGAAGGGGAAAAGGGGATCTGAAAAAAAAAAGGAAGCAAGACGTGGTTTGTTAACAAAATGTCTGCTGTTAAGGGAATTATAGTCAGGACCTGAGTAATATGATTTATTTATTTTTCATAAAACAATTTGCAATAGGGATTTTATAAGCGACAAGCTCTTTTGTCAAAAATAACTATTAGAAACTTAAGTTATAATCCAATTTTCGTAGGAAGGGTCTTTTTTCGGTCAACAATGTTGGCATTTTACTTTATTATTATTGTTATTTTATATGTATGGATACATTTTTGTGTGCGTTCATAGAAATTTCAGTGAGGAGGCGACGGGGAACCACAACGATTCCTGAACTCTCTTGATACTCGGTATTTATACCAGATGATACTGGCAGCACTAACCAGCCAAAAGGCTAAGTGCATGTCCAGCTCAGATATATAATAATCACATCAATACAACCTTTGGATGATTCACTCAATAAAAAGATAGGTAAAGATACTCCATCGAAAATGATCGCTTTAGATCACATTACTTTAAAGTAAATCCAGTAGATTTTTAATAAATTTCAGGCCCTTGCTATACAAATTTGGCTGTATATAACCTATGTGAGCATTTCCCTAGATATGTGGTCTAAAACTAAGCGATATGGGTAGTAACCCTGATTATAGAAATAAAAGCTACCTTATACAAACCTTCTTACTTAGTTTTATTAAAATAATAGCCATTCCTATTACAAAATATTAGTTTTCTCTAATGATTGTTCCTTATATTATATTCGTTATATTGTATTTTAATAACTGCATGGTACAGGGGAAAAGAGGGAAGTCACAATACACACATTTTTCAGGATAACAACTTATAGAGGCTTACATAAAACCCCACAATGACCCCACCATTTTCCTTATTGAAGATGTTTCCAAACTGTGACGTCAAGGGGATTAAAATAAGATTTTCCATGTTAATGAATTTACATTTTATTCAGCGACTCATAAAGATATAACTTGTAAACAAAAACCTTTAATTCTTAAATAATTTTAAAAATAGTTCTACAGTGCCACAAAATTATTATTTTCATCTCTAAGTTGTATTTTCATAAACATATTTTTTTTATGGAGGAATCTTCCTGCTAGGATGTAGATTAAAAAAGTCCGTGATGACATAATGTTAATCTAGACTAGAATAGGTAATAGGTAAAAGTTAATTTTAAAATCCAAAATCAATATTTTCAATGTACTAATAATCTAGTGGCTGTGTAAACTCGTTAGAGGAAGAGAGGAGTTTATCAGTAGGTAAACAAGAGACACGCAGGGTGAACCGCTCACTTTCTTCCCCTCTTTCTATTACGTTCATTGGCATCCAAGTGTGATAGTGCTTGGACAGATTAGGTGCGACAAGTTAATATGCAACTCGCTTCGCAAAATATCTTTGAAATATCCAAGCAAGCAATATCTTTAATTTAAATATTAGAGATACCTCTTTTAACCATAATATAAAGTGTATTAGAAAGGTCTCATTATCGTCTAACATATGGCAGGACTTACCAAATGATTGTTTAACAAATGGCTCCACTAACACAATGATTGCCTAACAGATGGCAGCACTAACTCAATGATTGTCAAACAGATGGCAGAACCAACTTAAAGATTGCCTAACAGATGGCAGCACTAACTCAATGATTGTCTAACAGATGGCAGCACTATCTCAATGATTGTCTAAGAGATGACAGCACTAACTCAATGATTGTCTAACAGATGGCAGTACTATCAAAATGATTGTCTTAGAGATGGCAGAACTAGCTAAATGATTGTCTAACAGATGGCGATACTAACTCAATTTGATTTAAAATCTGACTTTCTCCCTTTTCGCCATGTTTCCTTGAATAATTGTTTAAACTTTTTTTTTTAACATCGCTTCTTAATATTTGTTTGGGGTATACGTTTATGTATTAATTACGCTAGTCGTTTTAGGGATACGGATAATATTATGAATATCTAGACTTTAAATAATAATTTTTAGAATCTCTAAAAGGAATAATATACTTTTTTAGTTGGGAGTATAAAAAAAGGACAAAATGTGTAGGCCCACTAATATAATTAATTTATTTAAAAAATATATTCAATTTGTTTTTGTGACGTAACGGAAATGATAAATAAAATATCATTTGTTAGTGGAAGCAAGCTAAGCCTTAAATTATAACTCACTTAAAATTCAAAATTAGAAATTTTCAATTTCAGGTTAAATTATATATTTTGTAAATATTCAAGGGCTCAAATTTGGATTAGATTGAAAGAGATATTGAAATGGTATACGTAGCCAATATTCTATTCTATTAGGCCTAATATTTGATTACCAAACCCTTCCTTCACCTCTGACAAGACATCTTGTGAATGTGAGGAATGCCAGGCCTCCACCGTGGTTCGGATTCCACGTTAAACTGTAGGTCCTTCATTTCATCTCACAATCACCCTACCNAGATTTATCTGATTACCAAACCCTTCCTTCACCTCTGACAAGACATCTTGTGAATGTGAGGAATGCCAGGCCTCCACCGTGGTTCGGATTCCACGTTAAACTGTAGGTCCTTCATTTCATCTCACAATCACCCTACCATTACACATTAGCGTAAGTGCGTATAACCCGAACGGGTAGTAACACGCGGTGCTAATAATGATAATAATAATATTAGGCCTAATAGCCTAGAAATAGTGTTACAAGAAATAAAACTGGTTTCAGCCATACTCACAATATTCTAAGTGTTTTGTTTCCGATTTATTATCAACTTCCTATGAAATAAAATAGTACAAATTTCTGGGGGATCCAAAATTATTCATTGAATTACTTAAAAGCAGAAGATAAAAAAAATAATTTGTAGTTTACACTAAGAAGAAGCCTGATATAAGCTCAATAAACATTTTAAAAATCATTGTTAACAACAACAACAACATAAATTAACACTTACACACATTAAAATAACGCACACTAAAGACATACCTTTATAAATGTACATCATGTCAATAAATTTACCCACCCCATCAGAAGCTTTGATTATTTCGCTGACCCGATTTTGTCACCACTTGGGCTAACGCATTATCCTAATGATGGACTAGAGTGAGTTATTAGACTACCAATGACAGGCAGATCAAAGTTCGAATCTTGGTTGAGAGTACTGAGGATGGCTTTTCGAAAACAGTTTTTTTTTAAATGTGGGTACATTTTTTCTGAATATAGATTAAACTTTTTTATTCCTTAATCCAGTTGCGTATTTAGTATATAATCATTTAACCCGAACCATTAGTAAGAAGTGCTAATAAGAAAATTAACTGTTTATTTATGGAGGCATATTAATTACCTAAATATTAACTAAACTCTATTATTATTATTATTATTATTATTATTATTAGCACTATGCCTTACTACCGGTTTGGGTTATTCGCACTTACGCTAATGTGTAATGGTAGAGTGATTATGAGATGAAATGGAGTACCTACAGTTTAATATGGAATCCGAACCATGGCGGAGGCCTGACATTCCACACATTCCCAAGTTGTGATTAATATACGTCTTGTCAGAGGTGAAGGAAGGGTTTGATAATCATATAAATCTATGCCGGGACCGAGGATTAAACCTCGGACCCCTAGTACAGAGGTCTGTCACCTTGCCCCTAGATCACCATGTCACCTGTGATAAAACTGTAGGAATCTACTTTATTTGAACTAGATTTATATAGTGGTTTTACTTACTATGGCAAACAGAATTGGCTAATGGAGTGAATAATTTACGGACACCCTGTAATATGTAAATTTTACAATGGATAACTTAGACTATACCTTACTTGTAAATAAGAAACCTAAGTGATCAACCACGTATCTAGAGATCCCTAATTTGATTACAGTCCCTGCTGACGAGATAATCACTATTTGTATAGGGGCTGATAATAGTATTAACATAGTAACATAGCAACATAGCAATATATTTAATTCTAAACACGGTCACGACACACAATTCTATGATAATTGAGGATTGTTTTAGGGGGTTTGAAGCTTCATAGCTGCCATTCCCACAGTAAATATCGCAGTTAAGATATTTCCCTTCAAGTTAGCGGGGCCCTTAAAAACATTGTGTTTATCATTTGGATAAAATAATATTGATTTAGTGTAAGGAGCAAGCATCTAACTATTTTGAATTAGGTTTTGGGAGTCGAAACTGAGGATACTTTTGTTTCTTACATAACTTGGGTACTAGACACTAATCGTAAGTTGATAAGTGGTAGAGGGGTTATAGTGGGTTAAAACCTCGATCTTTAGACCTAAGCTGACTTCTTAAATCAGTTGGGAGTGTGTCTCTCTATTAAGCTAAGGTTACTGGATTCTATTCCTGGCTTGAGCGCAAATATATCATTACAGCATTGAATTAACAGCCTGTGGCTGAATATTGTGTCTGTTATTGACTTAAGTTAGCTTGAAAGTCGTGTGCTGATTTAATCATCATTATTATTATTATTAGCACCACGTCTTACTACCCGTTCGGGTTATACGCAATTACGCTAATGTGTAATGGTAGGGTGATTGTGAGATGAAATGGAGGACCTACAGTTTAACGTGGAATCCGAACCACGGTGGAGGCCTGGCACTCTCCACATTCACAAGATGTCTTGTCAGAGGTGAAGGAAGGGTTTGGTAATCAGATAAATCTTTGCCGGGACCGAGGATTGAACCCCGGCCGCCTGATTTAATCAATCGGTTTGTAAATTTTTTAGCATGCGAAAAATAAACTGAACTACGCTACAATATTATATCTAATCATCTGCTATTCACTAATAAAATTGTTTACAATTTTTACGTTAAAGCTGTAAGTCGTTAGATACTGATCATAAATGCTAATTTTAAAAATATAATAAAAATTAGCCTACATTGTCTTTTTGATTTACATCAAAATTTAGATTTGCAGGCAAATAAAATGACTTGATTTAAATGAAAGCAGGTCAAGTGACCTTTTATAGCTGTCAGATATTTACATTCGTAAGAAAACTGGGTATATTTTGAATCTGTCCCCTTAACGATTAAATAAGGATCACTACGCTCACTCAGGCGGTTGTTTTTTGAACTACGTCTCAATTTATCACGTCTCATTCGCCAAATACTTTACACTTTCTCTCATAGATGGTGCTGTTTTTATTTTATTTAACATACTCGTTATTATACTAGTGATTGGTATTTTCTATTTCTTAAAGATTTTGGAAGGTAAAATTAAACAAAAGTGTTTCTTCGCTATAAGCAAATTTCTATGCTGGGGGATGAATTCAATTGCTTAGAAAGATATGTGCATAAGTTTGCAAAAAGATTCCTAGATTAAACTACAATTTTGATTAGATCCCTACAAAATGACAATGTTTTAAAAACAAATCAAAACTCACTTAAAGCCACTTATGGTTGAAGTGTATGAGACGCGTGAAAGGGAAAGAGATGTTGGAGTTTTTAATTCAGAATATTTATTTTACCAAAATAAAATAAAATAAAATATTGTTCCAGTAGAAACACATAGTTTAATATTCTTCACATAGTAATATTTGCAGTTCTTGAAAATATGTCATATATATATATCATATATATGTCGGTATTAGGAGATAAACTTTTTAAAGGAAGAGAAAAGTTAACATTACATTCCATGACACCCTTGACATATATTTAAAAGATAAGCTGTTGATATAACCATGTTAATTAAATCATAATAACATAATAAATGTTTGTCGTTCTTCTTTAATAATAAAAGGGAGTGTTTGTTTGTTTGTTTGTGTGCGATGCCCAGCCAAATCTACGGGACACGGAGATCTAAAATTTTTAACATAGGTGGACAGAATGCACCTCAAAGCCGGGTTTTTAAATGTTTAGTTAGCTTCTTAATTATACTATTCTTAACAAATTTTTGAATATCTTTTTTTATCTGGCTTAGAATTAAGTTTCAGAGATACTGCACCATGGTGAAGGGGGAGTGGGAGAGAGGAGGGCTTATATAATTCTTATACCACAGTGGGTCACAGGCAACGCCATTCGGGATGCTAGTATTATATAATTCTGATTTATTTTGGCCAAAATATGTTTTGCAATAAAGCTTGCAAGAACGCTGACCATTTATCACATTCCCTACATTCCAACTTTAAGTTGTGTCAATTTTTTTTTCGGAATATGTGTGTGTGGGAAAAAACAACACATTGTTCAAATATATGGGACGTTGCACCGTAGAGACTTACTCCCGATCTTATCTTAAAATACATTTTTACCATATACTCGTAAAGTTTGTGAAACGAAATAATGTTCTTATACATTGTTCTATAAATACGACACCAAAGATCACAAATCCAATAATATACATTGTTAATTACTTACTTTATGGCATTAAGAACTAGAAACACTGTTACAGAAAAATTGAGAAATGAGAAACATCTTTGTCTACCAAAGAGCATAAGAATCAAATTAATTTTAAGAGACCTGAATTAAAAAGTATATATAATTTCCTATAGCTATAAAGGTATATTCAAAATAAAAGCAGTATATCTTTAATAGTACTACAACTTTATTATGATAAGCTATTTTCTATCTCAAACAGTTGCGGAGATATGAAAATTAGAAAATTTTCCTTGTGTAAAATACCCGCAAAGTAATTTTCATGAAAAAAATGAGAATCGCCATCTGGTTTATGATGATTTAACAATTTTTAGATATACAATTTAATCAAAATCGTTAGAGAAAAATTTGAAAAAAATTTATTTTCACTCTTTTTACCCTTAAGTAAACTACCCTTTGTTTTAGGGTTATGTACCTTAATTCAAAAATCCCTTGGGAGGAGCTTATTAAAACCCCAGAAACTAAGTTTGTATCAGATCATGCCCAAGGTACTGACACATACAGACAGAAGGCATTGTGAAAATATTTTTTTTCAGGGGTTCATAAAACGCTGACATTTGTCAAAATCTCGAGATAGATTTTTTTAACGATCACAATACTCTCTCTCCAAGGTGTCGAAAGAAAGTAATTATGGGAAACTACTATCCTGGAAGGATATAGGTACTTAGCTTGACACCGTTAATATATACACAACTTATCAATTTCATTTCTACTATGCTAAGCCACTAAGCTGAGCTTCTTGGTTTTAAATTAAATATTTTTGAGTAGATATCCTCACACTGTAGTACTATGTGCCAGTTATCTTAAACTCCTAGGCTTTATTGGGAATTTACCATTTTATTCAACCGTATTGATCGAAAATAAGTCGCCCCCGAATATAATCTGCACCCTTAAAATGTCATCACTATGAAAGGAAAGAAAAAAGTTTGAAAATGATTCCACTTTGTAACTAATTCCATAATATTTATTTCCTTAGCTTTCCTAGTGTTCATATTATTTACATGAGTTTATTGCCAAGATTTTGTTGTTGTTAAAACTGTCTTGGTCATTGGCTGTTAGATGCTTTTTTAAAATCATGATCCATGTATTATTAATTATTATTTATTAAACTAGAAAATTCATTCTGACCTCAAAAGGTGTGTAGTTGAATAGTTATTCCTTTCCATCGGCATTAACAATTTTGTAAATTTTTCTTTCTTATTTCATATTATGTAAAATATATTTAAATCTAATAATCATATTTTTCATAGCGTAAAAACATAATTAAGAGATGAACACATTTATTTAGTTGTACTATTTTAAAGTCTTATCACAATAGAATAACAGTAGTCAACAGACAGCAACCAAATTTATCCAAAAACAAGTTATGAACAGTAGTAGTAGCAAATATACTGGGTTTGACTATTTGATTCTGTCAGATATTTTGGCTCAAATCTAAATTTCATTATTAAAAGCAAAGTTTACATATTTTTCAAAAACTTTTCAAGGCACCCTCTTTTATGCAGATTCTACACTATATCGAAATATATCGATACAAGTACATTCAGTTGCCAAAGATATAACATTTGCTATGTGTTATCTAAGGGTTTGAATATATGCTACACTAAGGTTTTATAAAGGTTATTTTTGAGGTAAAAAAAATACGGGATATTCTCGGCACAGAACTTTACAAAATTTTAATTTCACACATAAATTTGGATATTGTATCTGCTATATATATTTATGGAAAAAACTATACAAAACCATTCAAACTATCAAGTTAGTAAGAGCGCTCTGTTGGTAGCGCGTGAAAACAAATATATTGTATCGATCGCTCAGCCAGTTGAGAGCCATCTGCTAGACAACTGACGAACTTTAACATGGTTTCTAGAAAACAGAGCTTAAGGTGGGATGGAAGGGCTGAATAAAGCGCAAAAATATTGCCTATTTCTGGCACAGTTTCTGGGATTATGAAACATCGCAGAAGTGTGGGGTATTTTTTATCTTGTAAATCAAATAAAGTTCTATGTTTGTATTGGAAGATATTTGAATATATCTTAGTAATTAATTTAGTNCTTAACTAGATCAGGTAAAACACACTATTGTGTTACTTAGGATTCTTATTTTGAATTGTTTTAAAAACAATTTAAAAAAATATATTTTTAACAGATGTATATGAAGAAACCCATTTTACATTTCATACTAATTAAAATTACAATAAATAGCACATTCTCCTAGGTGTTTATAACATATAGGCCAACTATTATAATAGGGTATTTTAGATGGTTAGGGACAAGGCCGTAGCCAGGGGGGGGGGGTTTGGGGGTTCAAAGCCCCCGCGAAATTTTATGAACAAAATATATATAGCTTTATTTATGGTTCAAACGATATAAAAATTAAAATACAAATACAAATTTGGCGGCTGTGTTATTATAAAAAGCACTTCAAAGAGCATCTAGAGGTGTAAAATATTTAGAAATTTTCCTAGCGTTCGGCATTTTGGGGGTTATTTTACCATAAAAAACCTCACAGAGCTTCAAAAAGTATTTAATATTTAGAAAATTTTCTACCCTTCGGCAGCTAAGGGGTTATTTTATCATAAAAAACACTTCAGAGAGCTTCTAGAACCGTTTGTCATTTATAATGTTTTTTATCTTCCAGCAATTGGGGGATGTGCTCACCAAACCCCCCCTGAAATTATTGGCTGGCTACGGCCTTGGTTAGGGATATAATTTCTTCGTCGTGTTCCTTTCCACCTGTCCTAGCTCTATGCTTATATTGTTCTAATAAGGTAATGGATATAGAGCACAATTATTTTAGAATAATGGTACACGCCATTAATTTGAGAGAGAGAAATATATTGAATAAAACAAAATCTTGGTATATCTGACCGGAATTCAAACAACTTAAACCGAACAAATATATGGTCGTGAAAAAAATATTAATAGTAGTAGGACAAAAAAGCTTTGTTTCCTTCAATTGTAACAGTTTATTTAAAAAAAATACTTTTTAAAACTGTGCAATGTAGGTTTAATGCCTTGGAAAACGTGTTTGGGTTCTTGAAAAATGAAAGCCAGTAACAAGTGAGTAATGGAAAAAACTACGTCCGTATTTGAAAGATGGCCTTCAATTTCAGAGTCATGCATGCTAACCACTATATTAGTCAAATTGGGAAGTGTTCAAGGCAATACATCCTCTCTACCTCCTGGGTCATGAGTGCTAACCACTACACTAGTCATGTCGGGAAGTGTTCAAGGCAATACATCCTCTTTACCTCCTGGGTCATGAGTGCTAACCACTACACTAGTCATGTCGGGAAGTGTTCAAGGCAATGCATCCTCTTTACATCCTGGGTCATGAGTGCTAACCACTACACTAGTCATGTCGGGAAGTGTTCAAGGCAATACATCCTCTTTACATCCTGGGTCATGAGTGCTAACAACTATATTAGTCAAATTGGGAAGTGTTCAAGGCAATACATCCTCTCTACCTCCTGGGTCAGGAGTGTTAACCACTACACTAGTCATGCCGGGAAGTGTTCAAGGCAATACATCCTCTTAACCTCCTCCCTTGTCAGGTTAAAGCAAGGAAGAAGCAATCAGGCAAGACCCCCTGCAGAGCTCATCGGTCACTACAGGGAGATTAAAGTGTCAAGGTTGTGATATTATAGGCAACTATACTCCATGTTCGTTAGGAAAGGTGTTAACTGACTGACTTACTTATTTACTCTATGGCATTAGGAGCATGAAAGTTCATTACCGCGTTCACAAAGGTACGTCACCTATCCCTATCGTGAGCTAATTATATCCAATCTATCCTATTACACCCTAACTTTCTCAAGTCCATATCATTTGCGTCTGGGTATTCCCAATGGTCTATTCCCATTGGGTTAGCCATTAAATACCTTGAACGCGGTTATAAATACTCCTATTCGCGCTGCATGACCTGCCCATCGTAACCTGTGAAATGATAACTAACAGGTGACCTGGCGGTCTAGGTGTAAGGTGTCAGACTTCTGTGCGGGTGGCCGGGGTTCAATCCTCGGTCCCGGCATAGATTTCTCTGATCACCAAACCCTTCCTTCACCTCTGACAAGACATCTTGTGAATGTGTGGAATGCCAGACCTCCACCGTGGTTCGGATTCCACGTTAAACTGTAGGTCCTTCATTTCATCTCACAATCACCCAACCATTACACATTAGCGTAAGTGCGTATAACCCGAACGGGTAGTAAGACGCGGTGCTAATAATAATAATAATAATAGTAATAATAATGATGATAACTGACAGGTAGAAAAATATATTTACTGCTAACATTGGCTGAATTATATTAATGTCAACGTATTCAGAAATAAATTATTATTTTCTTAGAATTATATTATATTATAAGTAGAATAGTGCAAGCAAAGAAAGCTTTTCATAACAAGAAGACATTACTAACCGTGACTTATATAAATATAGAAATAAGAAAATGTTCCCAAAGGTATATTTATCGAGGGTTTCACTTTAAGGATGTGAAGCATTGCCCATTTGCGCAAGTGACAGAAAATTAATGGAAGCATTTGAAACGTGGTGCTGCATAATAATGTTGAATACATCAAGGATGGACATGGTATCAAATACAGAAGTCCTAAGAAAAGCAAATGAAGAAAGGACATTTTGGAAAGGTATACAGCAAAGAAGAGTTTACATGGTAGGATACAGATCGAGATAGTTTGGCGAAGATATGTATTGAAGGAGATATGGAAGGGAGGAATTCAAGAGGAAGAGCAAGACCGAAGTACATGAATTAGACAGTGGACGGCTTTGGTGGAAGAAGGCACAAAGAAGTACCAAATTTGACTCTTGATAAGAAAATAAAAAGAGAAATGCAGAAATCCAATCACAAGATTGATGACATGATGATAATATTGATACTTTTTTTATCAATGAAAAGTGTTATTATCATACGATAATAATAATAATAATAATAATAATAATAATAATAATAATAATAATACGTCCCAGAATCTCATCTCAGAATATATGAAATAATAGTTTTACCGGTTGTTCTCTTTGGTTTTGAAACATGGCTTGCCTACCACTACAACAATTAACTTAAATTATTATTATTAGCACCGCGTCTTACTACCCGTTCGGGTTATACGCATTTACGCTAATGTGTAAATGGTAGGGTGATTGTGAGATGAAATGAAGGACCTACTGTTTAACGTGGAATCCGAACCACGGTGGAGGCCTGGCATTCCCCACATTCACAAGATGTCTTGTCAGAGGTGAAGGAGGGGTTTGGTAATCAGATAAATCTGTGCCGGGACCGAGGATTGAACCCCGGCCGCCAGCATAGAAGTCTGACTGACACCTTACCCCTAGACCGCCAGGCCACCCTAATTAACTTAAATAATTCGAAAAATGTAGTTAGGAGTTTATTTTGTCCAAAAATAGAGGAAGAATCCTGGAAGTGGAGGAGGTTACTTAATGATGAGCTATATTCCTTTTACTCATCAAAATATATTGTTATGATAAACAAACCTCGCAGATTATGATGGGCAAGTCATTCAAAGCGAATTTGAATTATGTTTTGTATATTGACTGGTAAAATCAAGGAGAAGAGATCATTGGGAATAAATAATCCACAGACAAGCATACAACAGACCCACAAACTCCAGGTTAAAATGGCTGTGCTCATTGGGAGAGCGTGAATCTTTCAACACGGGAATCACTAACTGCAGCCCCAAAATACAACCTTACTATAAAGCAGGCATTAAAAAAAAAGTTTACCTTAAATGTGGTTTCATGAGAGAGCAGTCAGAAATTGTCTTCTAGTGTCAATAAACTGACTTTAATAAAGCTAGGTTCAGGTGGTGGCCACCCCCACCCCCCTTTCCCATAAACCGACCCCCAATATCCAAACGAGCTTAACCGGGGCTGCAAATTAAAAGAAAACGTAGAATACAATCGTCCCCTTTATTTTTGTTAACGTGATTATTTGCAAATTGTCTAGTTGTAATCAATTTTTAAATACTTTCGACTGAATACTTGTCTGAAAAGGTTTGCTCATTGGAAGGGAGCAAAGGGGTAAGTTGAAGGATATTGATGGCATCTGAACTTTTGTGTTAAGACAACCACCCTTGGAAACTTTCTCTCCAGCCAGTACATTTTACAACGAACAGTTTGAGAGCAAGTTTTTCACTTGGAAGTGCTGTTATCCCTGAGGACTGCAACTAGCACTTACCAATGCCCAAGGACTCATTATGGTTCATGGAGCGCAACGAAACTCCTGGAAGACTGAGTGTCCGGTGTATGTGTAAACCTTGTCTGTGACCTAGGCTTATATAGGAAGATAGTATTAGAGTTGACCGGAAGATATCGGGTGTAATGAGGTAGACTGAGTAGAACTAGTTCAAGATGGGGATAGGGTGTAATGAGGTAGACTGGATATAACTGGCTCAATATAGGGATAGGGTTTAATTAGTTGGACTGGATAGAACTATCTCAAGATAAGGATAGGGTGCAATGAACTAGTCTGGATAGAACTAGCTCAAGATAATGATAGGGTGTAATGAGGTAGACTGGGTAGAACTGATTCAATATAAGGATAGGGTGCAATGAACTAGTCTGGATAGAACTAGCTCAAGATAATGATAGGGTGTAATGAGGTAGACTGGGTAGAACTGATTCAATATAGGGATAGGGTGTAATTAGTTGGACTGGATAGAACTATCTCAAGATAAGGATAAGGTGCAATGAACTAGTCTAGATAGAACTAGCTCAAGATAATGATAGGGTGTAATGAGGTATACTGGGTAGAACTGATTCAATATAAGGATAGGGTGCAATGAACTAGTCTGGATAGAACTAGCTCAAGATAATGATAGGGTGTAATGAGGTAGACTGGGTAGAACTGATTCAATATAGGGATAGGGTGTAATTAGTTGGACTGGATAGAACTATCTCAAGATAAGGATAAGGTGCAATGAACTAGTTCTAGATAGAACTAGCTCAAGATAATGATAGGGTGTAATGAGGTATACTGGGTAGAACTGATTCAATATAAGGATAGGGTGCAATGAACTAGTCTGGATAGAACTAATTCAAGATAATGATAGAGTGTAATGAGGTAGACTGGGTAGAACTAGTTCAAGATGGGGATAGGGTGTAGTGAGGTAGACTGGATTGAACTGTCTCAGGATAGGGATATTAGGTAATAAAGTGTACTGGGTATAACTAGTTCAAGATAGGGATAGAGTGTAATGAGTTGGACTAGATAGAACTAGCTCAAGAGAGGGATAGGGTGTAATGAGTTGGACTAAATAGAACTAGCTCAATACAGGGATAAGTGGTTTTTTGTTGTAAGAGTGGCAATGATTTTTCGAGTACCTTATGCCATAGAGTGAGTAAAGACTAATGTATACTTGGCTTATTTTTTATGGTGAATGGATACATGAGAATAGATCCGGCTAGTTTTTTTAGCTGCCACTTAATACACTCCTATGGTAGATGGACTATAATCTATTGATCGAGTGAGACTGGCCTATATAGACTACTGAGAAGCTAGCTGGGCTAAATCCGTGGGAAGGTTTATCGTTCATTTTCCAAACACAAAGCTATAGAGTTTAAGTTTGTTGAACATTGATACCTAGACAGGGTAATCGAGCACAGACATCTTCGACTTGGTGTACCGAAACTCAACCACTGAGCTATCACGATATTTTCCCATGAACAAACTCTTTTCTCACTTTTAATTAAAGGGATATTCTGTGATAGACGTCTAAAATGTATTGTCGAACTGGAAATAATATTATATATATATATTATATAAGCGTATGAGATATATTCGGGAGGTATATGACATCCAGTTTAGTGGCCCCTGTATATAGGCTATTAGTCGCTCTGGTGGCAGAGAGAGTTACCCAGGGTACACCTATGAGGGTTATCTACACGTACCCGTAATGGGATGATGTACTTATAGTGTATATGGAGGTGTGGGCCACTGGGAGTCTTAAACTTAACGCCTAACTCACCAACCCCTGACGATCATTGGGATAGGTCCCCTTAAGGGAAAAATACTCATGGTACCAGTCAGGAATCGATCCTGGGACACTTAGGTTCGTAGCCAGGTGTACTGATCACACTACACCATGGGGCCGGATGGAGATATCGTTGAAAACAGAAGCCACCTGCGATTCTGTGACGTATTTATGATCTTGATAGTACAATATTTAACTGTACAAGATTAGTTGATTTATGATTTAATAAAATTAATAAACAATCAATCATTCTTTTCCCGTAGTTCAATATGAATCAGACGCCACATAGCGATGTGGTTTTCACTATTAAACATTATTTAAACATAGGATTTTACACCAAAGAAATTGTTTTATCAGATTATATTAAATACAAACAAGAATAATAAATAATATATTGTATCACAAAGACTTTATCAATACTTTGCCTAAAAATTGAGATATTTACTTAAAAACCGTAAGATTTGTGAAATAAAATAATTTAAATTGTTAAAAAAACATAAATGAATAAAATAGCATTACATTTAACTAAAGAGCATGATGGAAATAATATATATTCCTAAAGAAACTTTGAGAAATAGACATAATAATAGACTCCCATTTACCCAGATCCCAATTTTTTTAAAGGTCCATAAAGTAGAAAATTTTTGTTTTTTAAAATAACATTTGATGTAAACGTTTTTAATTTTTAACATTCATTCAATTTTTCAATGATAAGTTATTTAGTTTCTCAAAGGAATGCAGATAAATTAGAGATATACAAGTTTGTAAAGTACTTTCGAATTCATTTTCTCGGGGAAATGAGATGCGCCTTTTTGTTTGTGATGTTAAACAGTGCAATGATATGATTTTTAATCAAAATCGTTAAATACTATACCGAAATATCTATTTTGCTCTATTTAATCCTTAAGTAAACTTCCCTTATTTTTAGCGCTAGATATAGTATTCCAAAAAACCCTTTGGAGATCCTTATGAAAACCCTATACAGTGTTTTCGGAAAAACATAGCTCAGACTATACATATAGCTTGTTTGAACTTTTTTTTTACAAAATACCTCTCCACTTACACTCGGAAAACTATGCTAATAACATTAATTCGTGTTCAAAGTTTCGGTACCGGGAGAGCAAAGCTGTTCAAGCATGCGTTTATAAATTGCATAGGAGTTAGGCGCGCAGCACTTTGCGTGCAATAGTGGCAATCACTTTATATGGCGTATGACCGTTAATGATGACCCATAAACCTATTTGCATTTCTAGTTGAACTGTTGTGTTATTTACTAGAAATTGCTATATGTTTTGCTGCCGTGATACAAGATATAGAGAGGTGTAGTTCCCCGCGCCTAGCTCCTATGCTAGCTGTTGTACACACATTCTTGAATAGATTTGCTCTCCTGGCGCTATACACCGAAACCTTAATCATAATTTAATGGTATTTACATAGTGTTCAATATGTAGGTGTGTAGGGAATTTATATTATTTTAGGTACAAACAAATTATATCTGCAGTTAGGGCACGAGTTTCCGAACCACGTGTATACCACGTGTTAACCATACGCTGAAATTATTTCAGCTTTAGGCTGAGAAACAAATACATATACAGACAGACCGCATCGTGAAACCACTTATTTGAGTTCAGGAAGCCAGGAAACGTTGATATCCATCACAATATCAATTTAGATATTTTTTTTACAATCAAAATACTTTTTCTACCCGAGGAGTCACAAGATAGTTAAAAATATTAAAATGATCCCTATTTATTTGTAGTCAAGTGAATTATGTATTAAACTAATCTTGATATACGACCATATAGCATCTAAATATCTGGTATTTAAGAGATTCACTAAACCATTTCAGCTATCCACGGCTACAGACAAGAAGACAGACAGAATAGATGTAATATCCATTATATTTTGTGTTAGAGGTCACTAAATAGTCAATATCAATCATAATCTAAAGGTAAACAATCTTCATTATTAAAATAACTACAGTGCGTATAACCCGAACGGGTAGTAAGACGCGGTGCAAATAATAATAATAATAATAAAATAACTACATTCATAAATGAGAAATTAAAACCTTTGAATTAATAGTTATTAAATGATTTATTATTAAAAGATGAATAAACTTTAAAGTGTATTTTTAAAACGATAAAAACGTTTAAAACTCTTCCAAAATAATTACTATCAGATAAAAGTTTTTTAGTTATGACTGCTCAGATAGTTTTAAAAAACAACATTTTGTTTTAAATAATTCTTAGCAGGCTTGAGTAACTAACTACCTTTAAAGTTAAGTTGCCGTAAGTCATTGAGATCATGCGGGCTTTAATAAATAAAAGCAGTCTCTTTTAAGGGTTAATAATTGACTCAAAATAAATGTAGTTAGAATACTAAAACACTATAAGTATAGTTGTAGTATCTATATTTTATAGGTGACCTGGTGGTCTAGGGGTAAGGTGTCAGACTTCTATGCTGGCGGCCGGGGTTCAATCCTCGGTCCCGGCAAAGATTTATCTGATTACCAAACCCTTCCTCCACCTCTGACAAGACATCTTGTGGATGTGGGGAATGCCAGGCCTCCACCGTGGTTCGGATTCCACGTTAAACTGTAGGTCCTCCATTTCATCTCACAATCACCCTACCATTACACATTAGCGTAAGTGCGTATAACCTGAACGGTTAGTAAGACGTGGTGCTAATAATAATATATTTTATAATGATATTATACATACGAAATTACCAATAACACATAGAGCTTGCTGAAGATATTGTCAACTTTTTTAACGGTTGCATTACATTGCCAGTGATTGACAGTGATTCAGTTGTAGGCAACATCAATGATCATATGTTTTACTTAACTTTTTTTTAAGAGAAAATACACATCATCATAAATAGATTTGCAACAGGATCACAAAGATCTTGTCTCGCTTCCGATCGTCATTAAAATCCTATTCCCTTATGTGAGCTCATAAGGCAATAAAGAGATGTAGAGATAAATCGACAATAAACTACAAAATGGTAACAAAATAATCAATGCTCTTTTTAATATAATCTAAATTTTGTCTTTAAATTGTATTCAAAAAGGGAAGAAGAATGTGGAAAAACAATCAAATTAAAGAATAATGGTTTATTTTAAAATGTATATTTTATTTCACATTAATAATAAGGGATGAAGAAAGTCTATAGTATAGCACCCCTTTCTGTGGACCTAATAAGTCAGGGTAGCTCGCTGGGAAGGGCAGATACGGATGGTAAAATAAATGGTTGGGTTCGAAATTATACTTATGGCTCTGTTTTTTGGGGTTTATTAGTAGCACTAAGGGTTAGTAAAAAAGTTATGTTAAAATATGTTACAAAAAGATATAAGAGCTTGATGTATGCTCTCGTGAGAGAACTGGTTTAGTGAGAAGTACTTTAACATCTGTCTAGACTGACACCGCTTGCGACCCCACATACATACTCGAACCCAGTACCCTGGGCGTAACAGTTGCCCTCTAATACAAGTACCCGATGACCCTATGTTCTAAGCCATGTTGTCCCGAGGATGGACAGAGTTACCACCTCTGAATATACCTTAATGTGTCAGCCGCGATTGTCCTAAATCAGAATCCTCTATGGTTCAATGCGGCCCAGTTGTTGAGCACACCGGGGACAAGCTGTTATGAGTTGTCAGCGTTTTTTTACTAATGTTTACTAACTCATCAAAAGTAAGTGAGACCCGTTCTTCCACTCACTTCGTTTCAACATTGTTGTGTTAGTTTTACATAAACATCCCCAATCCAGGGCAAGGTTTATTACAATGCTATGATAATTATAGTAACAATATGAATGATAATTTTTCACAGCATAAATTTAGAATAAAATCAAGGATGCAAAACTTATTTATGAGTAATTATTATTATTAAGATGTGTTCTGCCTAACGATAGGTCCATTTCTTTTGTCAATGAACTTAGACCGCCAATGCACCCTGTCCTCTGCACCCTCTTTCAGCTCCCAGAATTTTCTTATTTCCTTCAAGTCATCTAGTATTTGAATCCTCCTCCTACCTAAGCTCCTCTTTCTCCCAACCTTTACTACTATGACGTTGTGCAGAAGACAATTCCTCCTAAGGATGTGTCTGATCCCGTTTTCTGTTGCTTCGGACCAAAGAACTAAATCCAAAATGATTCTTTTCTCACCCACTCTTCATAGGACTGCTTCACTTGTCACCCTGTATGTCCACCTGATCTTCTCAAGTCTTCTCCAGCCCCACATTTCAAAGCTCTCCAAGTATTTATTTCTCATCTTCCTAAGAGGCCAGGTTTCTACTCCATACAGTGCGATGCTCCAAATGTAGCATTTCATCACGTTCTTCCTCAGTTCCAAACTCAACGTAGTACATCATTAAATTCTTCGGACCAAAGAACTAAATCCAAAGTGATTCTTTTCTCACCCACTCTTCATAGGACTGCTTCATTTGTCACCCTGTATGTCCACCTGATCTTCTCAAGTCTTCTCCAGCCCCACATTTCAAAGCTCTCCAAGTATTTCTTTCTCATCTTCCTAAGAGGCCAGGTTTCTGCTACATACAGTGCGATTCTCCAAATGTAGCATTTCATCACTTCCTTCCTCAGTTCCAAACTCAACGTAGTACATCATTAAATAAATAAAAGAAAGACAACTGTTGAATGGTGGCATGGAACATATTGAAATTAATAAGACAACATATCTTGATTTGAAACAATGTCTAAATAATTTTATATCTTTCAATTTTTACCAAACCTATTCAAGGCTTAGACATTCCTAATATTAACATATAAAAAGTATTTACAATTTAATATAAATATTTATTATTCCATAAAAATAACCTAAGGGTTTAAATTGTATAGAATATTTTAAAACACTGTCAATAATGGAAAAGTGAGTAGATTTCGATATAACTACTCTCATATCATTTCATTGTATTATATTATTTAGCATTTTATAATACTATACTGCTGGGCTATTATTAAATAAACTGATGACTATTTATTTTGTCTGAAACTCAAATATTACATAAGATTATAAAATAAAGTGACAATTTTTTATAGGCGTTTTCTTGGAAATAAATTTTAAAATCACTTTTGGGAGATATTAAAGGTAGCTGCCATTTAATGGGTACATATTACACCTTATATTTCATGTTATTGTGCGTGATATCGGGCAACGCCAAAATTATAATGATATTTAGAGCCATTAATTATGAAAACCAAATAGAAACTAGTGAGAAATACTCATTACTGACCCTGATGATGTGATTTCATATATTATTTTTTTTAGAATCTGACAAATTGATTTGTTTTATTACCATTCATATAAGTATAAATTGCATTAATTTATTTAACAAGTCGAATAGTCGACTTGGTAATTAAAATAACGGTTGCATATATTCATCTACATCATGTCACTGCCAACATATTTTTTTAAAGTTCTCCATCTTACTACTTGTTCGGGCTTTAGGCAAGGGATTTGTCTATGATCCGGAAACATAATTTATATACTTATGTATTTTATATTTATTTGGATGAACTATAAAATATGCCTATGTAATAAATATATTTCTTTGTAAAGAGCTACAAATACTTTAAAGTTCAACACGATGACTGTTATAGTTTTAAGTAAGTAGTTTGCATATAAAACTCATAACGAGCCTAAGCTTTTACAACGTAAATACTGATTAGTTATTCTATTATAAATTCCTATATTAAGTTTTTTTTAAATAATCCATCATATGATTATATTAAATTAAGGATACTTGCAGTAATATTAGAGTTTAATGTTTGCTAATTATTATTATTTTGTATGGATTAAAGAATATATTACAGACATAATATTTCAAATGTATTCTAATCATTACACAGGAATAATGAACAAATGAGAGATACAATGCATGCTTCGTCGATTTAATGAAATGATAATTTGGTATTCAGTGATATTATTAGGTACCACAACTACGTTGTATATAAAGCAGAACACACCCTCAATTAGTTGATTATTTCCGAGTAATTCGAAAACTGTTTTCAAATTATTCATCAAGCCTCTCATTTTATATCGAAAATGGAGTTCATTATATCAAAAGTATTTTTCATTTCATTTGTGATACTTGGGGGTTCCTGTGGAAGTTTTCCTGGAGCTGCTAATTTAAATAACGTGAGTAGTAAGGTAATTTTAAGTTGGAAAACCTTTGAAAATATATGGAGTAGGTTTTTTCAGAATTATACTTATAAACCACATTTGATAACTTAGCTAGATTTTTAAAAATTAAATTGTCATATATTATTAATTTTAATAGTTGCTGTGGATTGGATAAATAATTAGAAATACATTGTGAAATTTTGAAGTTGGAAAATTTTGAGATGGGAAAACCTTTTAAAAATTATATGGAATTGGTTTTCAGTATAATTAAAAAACAAATTTGATTATTTAACTATATTTTCTATATTAAAATTTCATATATTATGAATTTTAATAATTTATGTGGGTTGGATAAACGATTAGAAATATATTGTGAAATATTTAAGTGCTACCTTTTAAATAAACTTGAATATCATCAATGTTTTATAAACTCTTACCACCCAACATACAAACGGCACAAAATTGTTTCCTATAAATAAACTTTTTTGTAGTTGCGTTTTATTTTATATACTATATTTTATACGTGGCCTTAAAATTTGGATTATTCTTGATAATTTATATGCCCTGAAAGCCAAAGAATAGGTCTTACAATCCTGTCTGTATGGCTGTCCAAGTCACTAAAGCCGAAACGATTAAATAATTTTTTGACTAAAGATGTTGTTAAATAGTCATAACTTGAAGATTTTTTATTCAGATTTTAGTCCTCAAATTAAGTATAGCTTACAGAAGACCAATTTTTGAAATTTGGAAATTTTTCGAAATCTCCAATGATTTTGTTTAAAATGTTTATATAGGTAGAGTTTGACAAAACAAAAACTGAACCTACTAGTTTTTAGGGAAAAATTTCGTTCCGAGGTAGTAATCTTAGTTTAACTTTTCGAAAATAACTGTAATGTTATTGTTCAAATTGGGTACATGATAAACAATAATATAATGTTTTATTTCTAATAAAAATCACTACAAGATAATTTATGGATTATTCATTTTTGAAAATGTGTAATAAAAAAAAATGATATGAATTTTTTTTCAAATTTACATCTGAAGATCAATTCATACTACTATCAAATAAATGTTTATTTTCATGAGAAAGCTTATGAAAGGTTATTGATAAGGGAGATTTGTAAACGGCTACAAACTATAATAGACTATATTAAAATCTAAATACTATTGTATCGTACCATTTATCTATATAAGTACGACTACATTCATTTTGAAACATTATTTAGAAATAAATACTAGTATTTAAATTTCTCCTTGCAAAACATATAAGAGTAATTCCTCTAATTTTCTTTACAAGTGAGAAACAAAGTTATGGTGGGTTTAAGTTGGCATTAAATGCAACGAGGCCAGTATTTTCACAGTTTTTTAATAACAAATTATATGTCCAATTTTTTTAATGTATCTATTTAGTAAATACGTTACGTTTTATTTTATAAGCAAAGTTATCTCAACAGTTCTTGATATAGGTTATAAACCCGGTGGCATTTTTTATTAACTTTTTTAATGAAGAAAAAAACTTTCATTAAATTTCAGAATGACAATTCAAGAACTATTCATATCATTTTGTGTAGAAAAATTAAACAATACATATTTAATCAAGAAATATATTACTAGCCATGTTAACCAACTATATTTTAATAGAAACTATTGGAAAAAAAACTCTTCATTTCACCTTAATATAATTTATATTTAAGACCTAATTACTAGCTAAAAAATTCCATTGGAACATGTGATTGCCCAGCAGTTCGCAGCCCAAAACCCCTCTGGTAAGAAGATTCAGGTAGAAGTGGATACGTGGGAACAATGTATCGACAAACCAGACCTTCCCGTCATGTTTCAAGATATAGAGGTTCGGATACTTCCAGATACCGGTGACTTTGTCTTCAACGGGGTGATCAACTTCACAGAGACCGTACATGCACCATGGAAGGTGAGGGACTTTTTCATAGACATGTCTTGGAAGCTGTGTTCGATAAAATAACCAGCCTCGTGGTATAGTGGTTGGAGCCCCTGGCTGAAGACTTAGAGGTCTCAGGTTTAATACCCGGCTGGTACCTTGGGTTTCCCCCCCCCCCCCAAAAGGGGATTTACTCCAATGGTCACCAAGGTTTGGTAGGTTAGTTAGGGTTAAGTTAGGTTTAAGTGTTTCCAATGGTTCAACACCCTCATACTCACCATCACCCTAATACTTTGTATCACTCTCATACTCACTATCATCATCACCTTTTCTCATCTTATCAAGACATGGAAAGACCCTCCAAGGAAAGGATGTACGATTAGTTCATTCGGGCGTCCCCTGGACAGCGGTACATCAGTACTGGGTAATATTTCAGCAAACTGTGCTACAGGTTGATGTAGCACAGACACGACATTATTATTTATAAAATGTCTTGTAAGATGATTAGGCATTTAAGGTGGCCGTTTTGATAAGTAGAAATTGCCGCACAGAAGCTCAGCTATAACGCAATATTTAACTCTACAATGCGTTATTTAAAAAAAAGGCTCACTTCAAATTATTATTATTATTATTATCACCACGTATTACTACCCGTTTGGGCTACACGCACTTACGCTAATGTGTAATGATAGGGTGATTGTGAGAGGAAATGGAAGACCTACAGTTTAACGTAGGATCCGAACCACGGTGGAGGCCTGGCATTCCACACATTCACAAGTTGTGATTAATACACGTCATATTAGAGGTGGAGGAAAGGTTTGGTAATCAGATAAATATGTGCCGGGACTGAAGATTGAACCCCGGACCCCAGCACAGAAGTCCAACACCTTACCCCTATACCACAAGGTCACCTAAATAAAGTTGAAACATTCCAACAGGGATCTTTTTCCTTAACAACCCTAGAGTTTGTTACTAGAAAAAATGATGTAAAATTGTAACATTAGATCATTTTCAATGACTTTTCACACATATTTACGGAGCTTTTATAATATATTTTATGAAATAGAGGGCTCTATACTTATCCTTTCTCCAACAAATAAAGTAATATATTTTATAGTATCACAACAGAAATTTTTTAATATATTTGAGAACTAGCGAGCTATTCTCTTTACTGAGATAAGAATTTTCGTAGTTTTCTTTCTCCTCTTTCTTATTGACATTACAAAGGGTAATTGTAGATAAGGGTGAAAGGACGTATAAGCTTCAAACAGGCTAGAGAAGTTGTTCCAGAAAGCTAAATAGACCATGGTCTGACAGCGATTGATACTTTCTCGCTGACCAAGGCACCCGGCTTAGCAAGGATTCAATTTAATTTCAGGAGTATACCAAAGCATTCATTAATAACTCATAACAGTTATCGATGTGATGTAAAAGCTTTGGTTTACGATTATTAAGAAGGAATGGAAGGGAAGGCGAGTTAAAGTCAGTAAATTTGTATTACAAAATAACATTTTTGAAATAAATATATAAAATATTGCTTCAATTGGTGTTTTTAGTTTAATTTTCTAAACTGAGTAATATCAACAGTTCTTGGTCATGAATATAATATATTTTAATGATTATTTAAATAAAATTTCTCATTAGAATCCAGGTTGTTCATGACCAAAATTAAAGGACTGTGTATCAAATCATGTTAGACTTATCTAATGAAACAATATTTTATAAATTATCCTAGTAAATACAATTTTGCTGTAAAAATTAAAATTGTGGGAATACAGTCCTCATGTTACGTTCTATTCCATCCTCCCCTAGTAGCACATATCGCAACTGATTAACAGGAATAATAATTACATATATAGGAGACAGCTTTTATTATTTTGATTAGCAAATTTATTATTTATGTTAGCATTGCTGTTACTGTATCTAATATTTTAGGTGCTATATGAAAAATATTGTAATTTATATTGAAATATTAAATACTTAATATTATAAAGCTTATTAAAGATATTTTTATAATCATGAATATGTCCAATGATAATTTTATTTTAAAATATATTTTTACGAAGATTGTACAGATGGTTAATGAACAATAATTTTAAGAAAATGGTTGATAACTATTTAACAGCTCATTTGTCGCCCTCCATTTCGAATGGAATCTAAATTAGTTAGGTAATACAGCTTTTATAATATCATACCGTGATTTTAAGTAGTTTTATTTTTTTAAAAAGTCTGTGCAATTAAGAGCGTGAATACGTTTTACCATATTTAGAAAAATCACAAAAAATACTATAAATGAATATTTTAAAATTCAAAAAATATTAGACTATTTAACTAAAAATTATAAATATTGAACTTATTTCAGTTAAACTGTTTTCAAGTGAACAATAAATAAAATCACAATTCGGATAAATTTTATGTTTCGAGTGAGATCGCTTCTCTAATATTCCTGGTAAACGGGTGTGATGTGGTTTTTAAACGTTCATACATCTGCTCGACTGAATATTAATTCTAGTTAAACAATGACTTGTGAGCAGAGAAGCGTTTTTCATAGAAATTGCTGACGTATGTAGAGATTAGCGGGTCAAATTGCCTTTTGCTGATTTCAGATGACTGTGAGCGTGAATAAATGCCTATCCAATGTGAATATGAACACATGCACTCCTTTCTTCTCCACCGAAGTAAAGGACGTCTGTTCAAAATTGCCGCAAGAAAATCAATTGTGGACCAAGTTTATAAAAGACATCAAGATGAAAAGGAATTGTCCAGTTGGTCCAGTAAGTTTGATCAAATTTCTTACTCTATTACGTTTAGAACTCAAACGTTCTTAACCGCAATTACAAAAGAGCGCCACATCTCATGCATGATCTTGAAAGAGTTTTATCCAGTCAACCTCATTACACTCTATACCCATTTTGAGATAGTTCTAGACAACCCACCTCTGTACATACTTAGTCCTACCTTAAGTCAGTTATATACGGTCCACCTCATTACACTCTATCGCCATATTTGATTGGTTCTATCCAGTCCACCTCATTGAACCCTTCACTATCTTGAACTAGTTCTATCCAATCTACCTAACTCTAGACCTACCTCGGGCTTGATATACCTTGTCCAACTCAACACACCCTATCCCTATATTGGACTAGTTCTATCCTGTCCACCTCATCACATCTTATCCCTATCTTGATGTAGTTCTATCCAGTCCAAATAATTACACCCTTTTCCTATCTTGGGCTAGTTCCATCCAGTTCACCTCATTACACCCTTTCCCTATATTGAGCTAGTATTTATCAATTTCACCTCCTTACACCCTATACCTATATAGAGCTGGTTCTACCCAGTCCAACAACTTTATCTTATTCCTTCTTGAAACCATACGTAAAAGTATGAGGACTATTTGGATAGTTAGTAAGGCCATGACACGCAATGCCCCCGTGAAAAATATAAAAACTTTGTTTTATTCTATATATATATATATATTTATTAAGGATATCTAACGTGCACTTTCTGGCCGACTGATTTTATTATCAACACAGGAGAATTTCTATGGGCAAGAGCGAAAGGGCCTATTAATTATATCGGGAAATGTATTTTAAAAAACCTTCCAAGTTTCTTTTATATACCATAATCAACATGGGGCTAATGGCTTTACTTCCCTTCCATAAGAAGTTTTATTACTGATTTGTGTCGCTCAATACAAATTCGTCGTCCCCAAGTGGGTTTGAACCCACGAGCACCATATCCTGAAGCGAGCACTTTACCCCAAGACCACCAAGGTCAACCAATTCATAAACTTAAACCTAGCAAGAAATATGTAGCTGGGCTATATCAAGGTTAATCTATTATGTAAAATTTTGTCATTGAAATCATAAAATGTCATGAACTTCACACTCCTATTTATTTTTAGTGTTTGTCCAAATATTCACGAAACATAATTTAAATAGGTTGAGTTACAGTTTTAAACTATATTTATCTATCATATTTTGTTGAAAATATAAATATTCTGGACATATATAAAAAGTTGTAAAATTGGATGTTTTATTAAATTCTTTTTAACATATTTCACTTAGATATATATTATATTGTCAGTATTTTACAAGCACAGGAAAAAAAATCAGAAATCTTCATGTATAATTAATTTCTGATTTATTAGTTAATTGAGATTATGTTTCCCAATAAATATCTATTTTAACAGCCATTCAAACAACAATGTAGGAAGTAAAGGTGTATGCATGAGATATTATGGTTAATTTTGATATGGGATTGGGGAACACATAACTATTACATTCCTGTCAATCCAAGCTTCTACTGGGAATAGCCCGCCTCGGTGGCGTAGTTGGCTAACGCGCTTGTCGTGTTGAGCTCGACTGCTGAGGACGGGGAGATCGAGGTTCGAATCTCGGTCGGGTGAACTGGGGGTGGTTTTTCCTAAGTGGATTTCCACTCTACCTCCACGAAAATGCGGGCTCAATTCCTCTAATTCAACTTTCCCAATTCCTAACCCATTAGCGTAATTAGTACTTAAAAGCGTATAACCCGAACGGGTAGTAAGACGCATTGCTAAATATTATTATTATTATTACTAGGAATATATAACCTATAGCCACTACTGGTAAATTGAAACCCTTATTTTTTGGACTAATTTTGTGACTAATAAATATGTTACATATTTTATTTATCCAGGAGGTGTACCATATCATCGATATGGGGTCAGAACCTTCGGACTTGAAGTTTTTCCCGTTGGACAACTCCTTCTATACCGTGACGGTGACAGGATTCTCAAAAGGAAAAGAGATTTACTGCATGTACGTCAAGTTTCAAACCAAGATGGCGTGAACTTAAAAGAATAATGTCAAGGAGTGATAATTTGATTCGGCTCCATAACTATGCATGATAAATAAAATATGATACAACTTTAACTAATTTGTTTTATTTTCCCTTGAGGATGAACATAATTCACTTTTCATAAAAAAAAAGAAAGTATTTTAGATGTTGATAATATTGATGATACTGCACTGCTGATCCCATGACTCCTTGAAAGTATTTTTACTAACTTATCTAATTATCATATCAGGATATTCCTACGAGAATTGGAACGTAAAATTTGCTCTGAAGATGTAAATTTGTATGGAAAATGCAAACTTAGTTCTGAATTAAATATTATATTGTATTATTACAATTTATTATTGCCGACATAATTTTATATTTCCTGAAGAATTGTCCACGTTCAGTGAACAAAGTGAGGGAGTACCACGTGTTCTAGCTAGCCAATAATTTGGTGATCTACGTCGACAATGCTATTTAGTACTTCATTTGTTTGATTATGGTATGCATATGAATTCTTCTGTAAAGTTTGTTCGCTTCTCGTGATGTTTAAAACGTCTTAGTCTCTTGTTACACTTTAAGTTTTAGTATATATAATGAGCTTCTATTTCACGTTCTTACAGACTAGCCAGCCCTAAACGAACGTGTTTCATTTACGTTAACATTTGGTTTTCGAATAGTTCAAATACTTGGTGTGTGTCTAGCTCGAGTTGCTCCGTTACGTTACATAAATCCTGATAAAAAACTAGTTTACTTACTTTAAGTGAATCAAATGAAGTTGATCAGGATCCCAGCAAAAAGGGTTCTTTAAGTTACGATTCAGTTGTAGCAGTTATAAGACGATAAATTTATAATATATTATTGGTGTTAATTTGGCGAATATAATATATATTGAGAGGTAAGGATCCATTCACATATTCCAATTTTGCGATTGGTCGGGAAATAGTCAGCCAGCAAACGTGTAGGCTCCTTTCACACATTCCGATTTTTGGTCGGCTGATATCATCCGACAGTAAACCACCCGACAGCTAAGAAGATATAATTGGGCTAGGTGCACATTTCCGAATTTAAGTAGGAATTTGGTCGGCTGATATCATCCGACAGTAAACCACCCGACAGCTAAGAAAATATAATTGGGCTAGGTGCACATTTCCGAATTTAAGTAGGAAGTGACGTCATGCAATTTTTCCGACTTTTTATTGCCTTCTCACCTACTCAACGAACACATGATTCCGTTTCAAACCTCAGTTTCTATCAAAACAGTGAACCGTATTCATTGGAAATGGAAGTTATTTTTCTGAGATCGCGGACTGTGGCACTTCACCTACGAGGTAAGAGGAAAAATTACTGTGATCGAAAGTGGTGGGTTTATCCATTAATCAGCCAACAATTGCTGAAGGTTAAATTCTACATACTGCACAGTGGCCACAGGAAACATCCTGACAGGTTTTTCAATTTCCATAATGATCGCTATGCCAATCCCAAACCACAAGTGAACCCAGCAATTAGCAGACTACCTGAACGAACCCACAAAAAAAAATCGGAAGTGTGCTTTCGCCCCTCCTAAGCAATGTGTTCCATCCCCTGGTGACAATCTAATTGGAAAATGAAGCATGTTTCACTGTCGTTGCTACCTTAAGTCGATCCGATTTTTTTTAAGATGTTTGCGAAGTCTCATTTAAAGCTATTGTACCTATTTATTCCGACACTGTCCGAATTTTAGTAGGTCTTACGATAATCGGTCGTCTGTGGGGGCCCTATCCTATTTTACTCCGATTATGGCCGGTCGGCAAGAATTTTAGTAAAAGTTAGCTCACTTATCTTCTCTCATTCACCTTGTCTACGGCTAATACATTTTATCGTTCTTTCTAAGCACGTTCTTACTGTCAAAACCTAATAAACTAATACCTAGATAAATTAGATTTTATAGATAAATAAAACGGAATAATTTCTTTTAGATTATTATTATTATTAGCACCGCGTCTTACTACCCGTTCGGGTTATACGCACTTACGCTAATGTGTAATGGTAGGGTGATTGTGAGATGAAATGAAGGACCTACAGTTTAACGTGGAATCCGAACCACG
>CABFOW010002655.1:43927-62214 GCA_902141385.1 Timema californicum | reverse complement strand
TGGTAGGGTGATTGTGAGATGTAATGGAGGACCTACAGTTTAACGTGGAATCCGAACCACGGTGGAGACCTGGCATTCCTCACATTCACACGATGTCTTGTCAGAGGTGAAGAGAGACTGAATTATTGACTTGAATCACGGCCTGTGTTGTGGGACAAAACTCTAGAAAGTTGTAAGGACAGGAACAAGACAAAAAAAAATGCACGCAGATAAGTTTGTGTTTGCTATACAAATGTAGTTCCAAGCGTCCATGCAACTCTTTGCAAGACGAGACAGACGTCCGGAAATAATTAAAAAAAATATTTTTGTCTTCTTTTAATTCCCTAGAAAGTATGTTAAGCATGTGAAAGGAGCCTAAAGGGTTTTGGCCACAAAACCTATGATTTGGGTTAACAAGATATTTAATTTGGACGGTTAATTTTCCTCTTGGGTAAGGTTATTTTATATTAACATTGATATAAATAACTTCAAACCCAAGACTTCTATCTGATTACTAGTATTTATAGTATTAATATTAGGTGTTCTGTCTTACGACATACCAATTACTTTTGTCAGTGAACTTACACCGCTCCAGAATTTTCTTATTTCCTTCAAGTCACCCAATACTAGAATCCTCCTTCTTCCTAAGCTCCTCTTTATCTCAACCTTTCCTTCTATTACGTCGTGCAGAAGACAGTTCCTTTAAAGAGTCATGTAAAGTTATATAAGATACACATATGTGTAATAAATATTTCAGAGGGTAGGTAATGTTATCTTATTAGAAGTGGGCTTGCATGAGCGTGGCTAGGAGACGGTAAAAACTACTCTCAATGCATCCGGATGAGAATCGAACCTCAATCTCCCCGTAACCTGAAATCCGGATGTCGAATCTTAGTTTCTTTGTTCTATGACAACATTTAATATTACTTTTTATTGGTCTATATTTATTAATATAAATTTTACATTTTCATTGTGTATAAAATAAATATACAGTTGTAATGATTTGTAAAAGCTATAAACTTTTTTGCGAAGTACTTTAAAACGAGTTTACAAGTCAGGGAAATTACTAGTAAAATGATATCATCTAGGTTAAAAAAGATCAGATATATTTTACAAACTTCCGTATATTTTTTTATAAAAAGTATTAGTAGAACTATTGTAAAAATCAACACCTCTCATTACTGACAGGTTGATATATAAAGTTGAACACAGCCTTGTGAGCGAACATAAAATAAAGCTTAGTTTTTCGATAAATTTGTTTTGAAAATATGACACTCTAAAATGAACAGCTACGCGATATTTATTGTAGTCTCAGCGAGCATTATTGTCGTGAAAACAGGAAGTTTTTCTAAATTTAAACCTAAATTGCCTGTAAGTGTTTGTATGAAAAATTTAAAATTAACAATTTACTAAGTTATAAAAGGATTTTTTAAAATAAATTTTAGTGTAATTTATTTTATAGTACTATTATTATTGACCATCTCGTTGGTCTAGTGGTAAGAGTTCCTGGCTACGAATTCAGTGGTCTCATGATTGATCCCTGGCTCTTACAAATTCTTCTGTGAGTCTTGGACGGGTCAAACACAACCTCACGAGGAAAAATAAGAAGTTATTTCAAAGAAAAAGTAGTGGGCTTGGCCTAAAAAACTGAGATTAACATGCGGAGGTTATTTTGTTGACACCCTCTTTCCGGAGAAGTTGGCACGTTCTTCGCCAGCAGATGGCAGCTGCTTGGTTTGTATAGCTCAATTCTGGGTAGAAACTATGGAGTTTTATTATTATTTATAGTGTTATTTAGGTTAATAATATAATTATTCAGGATAATTTGCATTAAAAATAAGATTTTTAAATACAAAGCTATATTTATAGTGTTCATCTTCACCAAAATTTACCGTCATCGTACATCAGAATATGAAATAGAGAAGGATAGGTTGAAGTTTTGAGGAGTTATATAGGTGTTTCCTTAAAGAGAATATGACGAATCATAGTGTGTAGATGCGAAGCAAAAGGTTAACCTTCAATCTATTCTAACTTCAGTAGGTTATGTGGTTTTAAATAATTCCATCCATTCGAGCGTATAAGTCATTTTTATTTCTTCTCCTGTATCTTTCTTCATCTTTCACAGGCCCCCATATCACCCTCATTAAATTTCTTTCGAAATATTTTATATTATATTAATCTTAACATTATATTGGTGACCTGGTGGTCTAAGGGTAAGGTGTTGGACTTCTGTGCTGGTGGCCGGGGTTTAATCCTCGGTCCCGGCACAGATTTATCTGATTACCAAACTCTTCCTTCACCTCTGACAAGACATCTTGAGAAAGTGGATAATGCCAGGCCTCCACCGTGGTTCGGATTCCACGTTAAACTGTAGGTCCTCCATTTCATCTCACAATCACCCTACCATTACACATTAGCGTAAGTGCGTATAACCCGAACGGTTAGTAAGACGTGGTGCTAATAATAATAATAATAATAATAATAATAATAATAATAATAATAATTAACATTATATTATTTATGTTTAATTTAGAGTTTTGAGCTCGATATAGAATACATGGAGCAATGCAAGAACGAAACGAATCTTGCTGTTGAGGCGTCAGATATGGAGGTGATACCAACAGAAGACGGTAAATTTCTCTTCAGTGGCACCATCGACTTCACTAGACCGGTGGGAGTACCATGGAAGGTACTGTAATTTGGATGTTTACTATCACCAGGTTTTCATACTGGCATTTAAATTACGATAGTAGCTCAGATGTTAAAAGTGCGAGTCAGTTGATTCATTACTTCGTAGATATGAGCTAGCTAGCTCTCTGACCTTCAGGAACTCAAATGTTTATAGCTACCAGAAAGTAAGTTCACCGTTCAATCATATCCTGAAACAGCTCTACCCAATCTCTAAACGGATATCCAGAGCCCTGCGTTTGTGGAGTTCGCGTTAATTCGCGAATGTTAGATATGGCATTTTTTATTTCAGATGTTCACATTTCAGGTTACCTTAATTGCAAATATATGCTCAGAATTGTCGCGATAATTCGCGAAATCGGCGTTTTAGCGCGATATTCGCGATTTTAAATTATGTCCGCGATAATCGCGATTTAGTCGCGATTTTCGGCATTCGCGCTAATATTTTGGGATTTTGAAAAACAAAAATTGAAAGTTTTAATGGAAGAGAGTGATGACATCGAAAGTTTAAAAATTGAGAATGTGCTGCTAGGGCTGAAGACAGACAGTATGTTCAGTGACTTCGCAACAAAGTGTTTGCAAGCGTTGTGGCTGCCCAGTTCAAATGCAGATTCAGAACGATATTTTTCTAGGTATAGTTTAGTAGTAACAGACCGCAGAACCACAATGAAAGTGGATAACATTGTTACCAGCTGCATGTTGCAGTTTGGTGATGTTGAGTAGCTATTTTGTATTTTTCTAGCCTAAATTGAGATTTAAAAATATAGTCACAGCTTTTGTGAAGTAACAAGATGATTTTTGTGTAATATTTTGTCTTTGTGACTTGTACATAATTTTCCCAGACCAGCTGCCGCTAAATCTTACTTTTTTAATAAGTTGACAGCACATTTTTTTGCGGACTAGTGTTTTTTACCGTGTTGTCCAAACAAAATGTAATTTTTGGTTTTCACTTCAATATGTTTAGTTTACCTGTTTCAAACATTGTCCTGGAAGTCTAGTTTTAACCCAACAAAGTCACCCCAATCACGAAAGTTTGGTAATAACCACTTGTTTAACGCTTTTGTCTTAATTCGATAATTTCGTCTCAAAAATAGGATTTTTGTACTTCACCGCTTATTCACCGCTTTTGGGAAACTTAAAAACGATTGGGCCTTTTTATTCAACATAAAAGCAGGGCTCTGTGGATATCCAACCTCCTTCAAATATATGTTCACAATCCAGAATCTTCGTGTTTCACAACAAAATTGTGTGTTTACACATCTGTAATCATCCAAACAAACCAAATTACCACCCAACCTCAGTCTGCGTGCCTTGTTTATTCTTAATATATTTAGAGATTTATATAAAATCCATTAAGTTTTCACTATGTAGTTTTATCCATTCTTCTTTGTATTTCGTCCCTCTTCTTCAGTAAAATAGACCCTCCACCATCGGACCTATGAATTTCCATCTCCTCGGTTTATCCGACGGTCCCGCCTATGGCCGTTATGTGGCTAAAAAGAGGAGAAACTCAGCAGCCAAGGCTAGGATGTCATCTTTTAAACATAAAAATACTACACACTTTTTTCACCAGCGATATCTCTTTATTATCTGATAAAATATTTCACTTTATGTTGCCTTAATTAATGTGAAAACTGTATTTAAAAGGTCGCCTCAATTTTTTTTTTTTAGAAAACCATAATATTTCATTCATGTTGTTACTTAGTTTTTGTGCTTTAGTTAAGTTTTTGTTCTTCTTATTATCCGACCATTTTTGTGTTCACACCATGTCCTAGTCCCATGAGTGACGTATAATCGGAGCCCATCATACATTTTTTTGAACAAACTCTCGATTATATATTTTATATGTTTTTATAGTTTTTATAAGTAATCATAGGTAAAAATCATAGTTTTTTTTATATTCTAAATCAAATATTTCGAGACAGAAGACAAGAGGTGAAAAGAGCCTACATATTGAATAAAAGCAAGCATCACATACAGGCATTCTGATTTGAATCTCTTCATGAATCTCAGTCCTATCGGCTACACATAAGATATATTTTCGCTTTCTCTCGACTCCTTGGAAATAAAGAATTGTGATCATCAAAAAAATTCGAGATTGAGATTTTGATGAATGTCGATGTTACATGACCCATTGAAATAAAAAGAGTTGTTTTCGCAATGCCATCTGCCTGTCTGTCTGTCTGTACCTTGGGCTAGAGCCGAAACTATTTTACCGATTGGGATAAAACTTGTTATCTTGGGTTCTCATAAGGTCAAGCCAGAAGGATTTTTGGAATTATACATCTGAACCTAAAATTAAGGGTAGTTTACTAATGTGCAAAAGAGAATAAATGGATGTTCTCAAAATTTGTTCAAACGATTTTGATTATATGGTATATCTAGACACTGTTTATCACTACAAACAAAATGGCAATTCTAATTTTCTTATTAAAATAGTTTTGAGGGTCATTTATCATTGGGAAATTTTCCAAGTTTCATAATTTCTTCAAAACTATTTGAAATATAATAAATAACTCATCATTGCAAAGCTGTAGGTCTACCAAAGCTATACGTCTTATATTTGAAACATATTTTTTTATAGAATCTATAGTTTCTGGACTATAAGAAGATATACAAACTATTTTCATTCAGGTCTTTTAAAATGAATTTGATTCTTATGCTCTTTGGTGAACAAAAATATTTTTCTTTTCTTAATTATTCGGTAACAGTTTTCCTAGTCCCTAATGGCATAGAGTAAGTAGCAGTGTGTATTATGTAATTTATTATGTATGTCTAGTATTTCTACAACAATGTGTATACCTAATATTTCGTTTCACAAACCTTGCGAGTTTTTAGTAATTGTCTATTTTATGATAAAGTCTGGAGAAAGCCTCTTTGGCGCACCGGGACATAAATTTTGTAATTTATTTATCAGTGAGTTATTCGATAAAATAAACGTGTAATTTAAAGTGTTGCACATATAAAAATAAGTTACAGAACGACACACAGACTCTCTCACTCCATTGTTTACAAATTGAGGTATTTACTCAAAACTCGTACTATATGTGAAATGAAATAATACACGCTAGCAAACTCGAGTACAAATTGCGGTATATTTACATACATATTTTGGGACTCCCGGTTTTAAATTTAATAATTTTATTTATAAAGGATTAAAGTCCTCATTAGTATATTTAAACCAATATAAATTATTGATATTGGTTCAACAAGGGCCAAACAATTTGTATTAATTTCAACTTCAGGTGAGATTTTCGAAATTTTGTTAGGGGCTGCACATCTTCAGGTCATCGCATTGCTATTAAATACCTCAATTATAAATGTTGATCAATAAAAAATGTAAATATTAGCCTTTGAGTATTAGATAATAAAATTACATCATTGCTGCGCAATGAGGTGGACTGGACAGTGCTATCTCAAGATAAGGATAGGGTGTAATGAGGTGGACTGGATAGAACTATCTCAAGTTAGGGGTGAGGTGTAATGAGGTAGACTGGACAGTGCTATCTCAAGATAGGGTGTAATGAGGTGGACTGGACAGTGCTATCTCAAGATAGGGATAAGGTGTAATGAGGTGGACTGAACAGTGCTATCTCAAGATAGGGATAGGGTGTAATGAGGTGAACTGGATAGAACTATATCAAGCTAGGGATAAGGTGTAATGAGGTGGACTGGACAGTGTTATCTCAAGATAGGGATAGGGTGCAATGAGGTGGACTGGATATAACTATCTCAAGCTAGGGATAAGGTGTAATGAGGGGGACTGGATAGAACTATCTCAAGCTAGGGGTAAGGTGTAATGAGGTAGACTGGACAGTGCTATCTCAAGATAGGGATAGGGTGTAATGAGGTGGACTGGACAGTGCTATCTCAAGCTAGGGATAGGGTGTAGTGAGGTAGACTGGGCAGTGCAATCTCAAGATAGGGATAGGGTGTAATGAGGTGGACTGGACAGTGCTATCTCAAGATAGGGATAGGGTGTAATGATGTGGACTGGATAGAACTATCTCAATATAGGGATAGGGTGTAATGAGGTGGACTGGATAGCACTCTCTCAAGCTAGGAATAAGGTGTAATGAGGTGGACTGGACAGTGCTATCTCAAGATAGGGATAGGGTGTAATGAGGTAGACTGGGCAGTGCTATCTCAAGCTAGGGATAGGGTGTAATGAGGTAGACTGGGCAGTGCTATCTCAAGATAGGGATAGGGTGTAATGAGGTAGACTGGACAGTGCTATCTCTAGCTAGGGATAGGGTGTAATGAGGTAGACTGGGCAGTGCTATCTCAAGCTAGGGATAAGGTGTAATGAGGTGGACTGGACAGTGCTATCTCAAGATAGGGATAGGGTGTAATGAGGTGGACTGGATAGAACTATCTCAAGCTAGGGGTAAGGTGTAATGAGGTAGACTGGGCTGTGCTATCTCAAGATAGGGATAGGGTGTAATGATGTGGACTGGATAGAACTATCTCAAGATAGAGATAAGGTGTAATAAGTTGTAATGGCCATCTTAAGATAGATATAGATGCTATATTTTTGTACTTTGGCAATGAACATTCGAGTTCCTAATGCCATATGATAAATAAGTATTGTAAGTAAAGTGACACGATAATTTATAAATATTTTTAACGTTTTTTTAAATTCTTGTTTTACTACAGCTTGAGTTCACCGTTATGAAATGTGCCAACATGTACAACCGTCAAACGTGCGAGTCATTTTTCAGTTACGTCGTGGACGAAGTTTGCGATGATCTACCTTTGGACAACATGATCTGGTCGAGTTTTATCAAAGAGATGAAGATGAAAAGAACCTGCCCCGTAGGGCCGGTGAGATTATACTACAGTCCAGTTTTATTAGAAAAGAGACCTGTCCGAAAATACAATTATATTATTATTATTATTATTATTATTATTAGCAACGCGTCTTTCTACCCGTTCGGGTAGTACGCACTTACACTAATGTGTAATGGTAGGGTGATTGTGAGATGAAATGGAGGACCTACAGTTTAACGTGGAATCCGAACCACGGTGGAGGCCTGGTACTCCCCACATTCACAAGATGTCTTGTCAGAGGTGAAGGAAGGGTTTGGTAATCAGATAAATCTGTGCCGTGACCGAGGATTGAACCCCGGCCGCCAGCACAGAAGTCCGACACCTCTAGACCGCCAGGTCAACAATTATATTATTCTTGCCGTCAAAATTGATACAATTTTATTAGATGAGTTTATTAAAGTTTATCATTGATACTATCTATCAAAAGGGACAGCTGAAGATCACACTACCTAACGTATGAATACATGAAATAAAATCTAGCACCCTTTCTAGATGTTATAGAATTCCATTACTTTTAAAATCTAATGAAGTTGCATCATTATTAAAAGAGAAAAAAAATAATTAATTAGTGTAGCCTAATATCTATATCAGTACCCAGGGTCAGGTCGTCTCAGTTGTTAGAGTCACATTGAACTTTATACCCGTTTCGGTTTAAACAATTGCTTGGTGTATTGAGCGTGGTATTTTCTAAATGATTTTCACTCTCTTTCCTTGTAAATGTGGCTACATTTGATAATCATTAAACTTCTTCATCCCCACCCCACCAGAAAAATTATAACATACACGTTTGACCAGAGGGGGTAGTGAAATTGGTTGGAAAAAAAAAGTTGTTTCCAATCATATCTCCACTATAATGCAGCTGTCTTTATGATGAGTTAACTTATTCATTCTAAGCCTCATAAATTTGTTAGTAATCATTTTGTTGAAATTACAAATAAAAAATTCACTCAAAGTATGAACAAAAATTGTAGGTTAACAAATAAACTATATTTATTTTTCGGTGGTCTAATAAAAACCCGTTTAAAAGCACATGGCTTGGTGTATAGCTACATGAACTTAAATTTTTAGATTTTTGATCTTTAAGATAAGGCTTTTCCAATATTTATTCAGATATTAATTAAGTATTCCAGTATATAAGCCAGTAAATGAATGGCATATTAATCAATACAAAGATTAAAAATAGATGTAATTAAATAATAACTCAATATTCCTTTATATAAGGAACGTGAAAAAAGACCAGTGTTTTTGTAGTTTTTATTGGAAAGACTATTTTTTTGCCCAAAATACATCAAATATTTCTCCAGTAGGAATATAGAGTTTAACTTTCTCACATGTTGTTATAAATAGTTGTCGGATATCTGTTATTAACCCAGCATCATTAAATTATCAACTTTTTAAATTAAGAGAAAAATTTGTGATTGAATTCCAGGACACTCTTAACAGATATCCAACAACTATTGATCTCATGAATAAAAATTAACTTAGGTTTCTTCTACAGGATACATATTTTGATTTTTTTTACCCACAATTTTTTATATAAAAACTGCAAAAACACTGAAATTTTATTATGTCCCCTACCACCTCACCTTTAGTATTAATGAATCACGTAAAATGTGTATAGTATTATAATGAAGATAGGTACTTATAGAAGAAAAAAGATCCTCTAGCTAAAATGCTTTGAATAATAGTAAAGGTGAACACCTTAAAAGTCATCCTACTAAAGTGCTTTAGTTTTGAAATGAAACCTTTTGATTTAAATATAATATTAAAAACAAATTAATATATAAATTTAATTTAGCAATGGGTACATATTTAATATATTATATAAATTTAATATATTCATACCGAGTGCCTTATGAACTTCTGACTTTAACAAATCTCTAATTAATCTAGAAGACCTTTGTTTGATTCTGGTTTGAGCTGATTAAGTTGTTTACAATACAGTGGACATAATGCTGATTAGTTAAATATATATTTAATATGTAAGGTAAATTTGTAAGTTATAAGATAGCATATTCTAGATAGGTGCTTATAAATTATTGAAGTTGAAAAATAATTCTTATATGTCTCGTTACTTAGACATTAATATGAAATTTATATTTAAATAGATAACTAATGTTTCTTCATTTTTTAAGAAAAGTTGAAATATGATACTATACTTATTTTATTTCTTTATATATATGCACATACTATATACTAAATGTGTATATTTATTTGAACGTATAGTATATATTATATAGTATACGTGTATATAGTATAATATATTTGAATCCTTGTACATACATATTTGAAATAATTTATAGTTTCTTCAGTTGTTCCAAAAATATTTTATAAAAATTAATGTATCATCAAGATAAATCCCTCCGCCATCATAAATACAGCCTATTGCCAGGCTGTCACTTATATAAGTTGATGCGACCATCAAAGTGGTTAAAACAAAAAACTACCTATAAGAATTCTTAATAATTACTTTTAAATTTTAAAATTTATAATGTGAATAAAAACATATTTTATTTTTATTTTCAGAAAGCCTACACGATCAAAGACTATGACTTGCTCGATACTATGGAATCATTTTTTCCATTTGGAAACTCATACTACATCCTTAACACCCAAGGATTTAGTAATAATGAAAAGATTATTTGCATTAATTCTGCACTATCTATAACATATAAATAATATACTGTATTTAAAAAAATCCACGTTGGATGTTTTATATAATATTTTATTTTGTTCTAGTAACCCTAGCTAACAATAATAATATTAATATTAATAATCCCTTTAAAATATTGTACTTATAATATTTATATATTTTCCCCTAAAGCTGTTAATGACATTTTATTAAATAAAAAGAATAAACTGAAGTTAGACACACCGAAATTAAGTGATACCATTTAACTTTCACACTGAAATTACTATCAAAATATGTTTGAAGTTCTTTGTAACATTTTTGAATGTATAATACATATATTAAATAAAACAAATTCAAAGCTACTCACTACATTTTCTAATAGACCTTTCATACCAAAATATTGGCACATTTTATTGATTTTAAAGTGATTTTTTAATCACCTGTTTTGTTTATACTCATTGATAATAATAATTATTTTAGTGGTGTAGGGATGAGGAAAGAATCATTTTAGAAGATATACACCCACATTTGCATGGAAGCATAGTGTGAAACTATTTAGGAATAAAACCTGCAGTAGACCCAACAGGGATACGAGCCCTTATCTCCCCATCATTAGCATGCAAGTATAATACAAGAGTGATATCTTAGAATATTTGATCATTGAATCGGGTTAAACGGGAATTAGTTATTAAAAATTATAAATATTATTTCGCCTTGTTATAAATATGGTTATTTTCCGATGTTTATTGATATTGAAGGGAAAAGTAGAGCCATTTTTTTTTTCTTGGCATTTCAATAACCGATAAAAGTTCAATGCACGGGAATTTTATTTTCCACCACTAAAGAATATCGGTACGAGATTGAGTAAATTAAATTTATGAAATTGGTAATATGATAGCCATATTTGTGACCTAAGGAGAGTGTTTAGCGACAAAAAAAAAAGAAGAATTTTAAACATAGGTTCATGTTCTAAGTATTATCCCATTTATGTAGGAGCTGTTATTTTACCAATTTTAGCACTACATATATTTTATTTACAAACCTTTTTTTTATACTAATACTTTTCGTATAACGAAATCCAATAATTTTATTTACATAATATCAGGGATGCTTCAGGTTAAATAAAAATAATGTTGGCCGCAGATCAAGACACCATTTTATTTACTATTTATGTGTCAGATAATTTGAATTATTCACTATGCTACCTTACTAAATGCTTCGGATGAAAATAATTTCCATTATTTTTATTTTATATTTTATCATTTTTACAGCGGAAATTAAATTTCCCTCTTAGGATCCACCTTCGTACTTTATTCGTAGATAAGAACAATGTGTTTGCGTTCTTGTTCGGACAAAAATAAAAAGTGGTTTGACAATAAAGAAAAATGTTTAAATTAAAAGGGGTGAAAACCTTTTACATAGTCCCTATTTAAAAAAACAAAAATATCAATTTTTCTGTCTTTGTAATCAATCATACGTGGCTGGGGATTTAAAACCCTGTGACTAGTAAATAAACCTAAATAAAATTAAGCGCCGTCGATAAATTCCACTTATTCATGTCCCACTTTTGTTTACATTTGATCAGTCAGTCTTTTTTTATTTTCTTGTCTATTCTACAAATAAATTAATTGCACCTGATTTACACTTTGCTCCCATTTGTAATTTTTTTTCACCAATGTTTTTGTATATATTAAATTTAACCACAGTGAGGGATCAATGCCCCTGAACGTGGGAATATAAAGGGTTTGTCAAGAGTAATAGCATTGACGTTCTAAGCCAAATTCCCTGGATTTAATTACCGTGCATTCTTTGTATATGATATTCCTGTACCTTATACATATTATCATTTGGATTAAATTAATAATTTAAAAATCCAAATTTGTTCATTTTCCAAACATACCACGATTAAAATAGTTACTCTTCCAACTTTAATAAGAGGAACTTTCATAGAAAAAACAAATATATTCTTAACGTAAAACATTGATAACTTTTCATTATTATATAGATATTAATATTTATATATAAACAGTAACATCTGTTGATAGTATTATAAATACGTGAAAGAGGATCTTGCAATTTTTCTAGCTGTCAAATAATTCCTTTAATATGAAAATTGGACTATACCAGCTAATGAATCTCAGGACCTGCTGCTTGAAAACATCAGGCTAATTTGACAAATTCATTATGCCAATGTCACTAATATAAATACACACAAACAATATACAACAAATAAAAGACAAACGCGTATTGAAAGTTAGCAAAACAACAATATAATACGTTTTAAAAACATAACGGTAGCTAAATTATCAAACAAGCCTCCCAAGAATGTTTAAATCTTATATTTAAAATCCCCTCACTTAGTATAAAATTTAAAATATATACATGCATTAGGTCGAGGATTATCATGGAGAAAAAAACTATTAAAAATAAAATGTTACTGTTGATTAGTAAGTTGAGTTTGGAACTGAGGAGGAAACTTATGAAATTATAAATTTGGAGCACCGTACTATATGGAGAAGAGACTTGGACTCTTAGAAATTTGGAAAAATTACTTGGAGATATTTAAAATGCAATGCTGGAGAAGACTTTAGAAGATCATGTGGACAGATAAAGAAGTACTAACAAGAGTGGGTGAAAAGAGAACCATTTTAGATGTGATTCTTCGGTAAAACGCCAACTTGATTGGATACATCCTTAGGACAAAATTTCTTCTGTGTGACGTCAGAAGGGAAGATTAAAGAAAAGAGGAATTTAGAAAGGAGGATTCTAAAACAGGTTGACTTGAAGGAAACAATAAAGTTCTAGGAGCTGAAGGAGGAGTCAGAGGACAAGGCTCAATAGAGGTCTAAGATATAGGTCGTCGCATTGGTCTTTCTTTATTACAGGGTGTGTAACTCATACTATCAAAATTCCAGTCTGATACCATAGTTCAGTTGGTAGCGTATGTATCTAACGAAATAAGATTCACAGGTTTGATTCGTGGCATGGTCAAACATTTTATTATTTGTGAAATGTGGGTTTCCCCTTTCACTGGGTGGATGTTGTGTCTGTTCTAGATTTAAGTTAGCTTATAAGTAATGTGGTGATATAATCAGTCAGTTCAGAAAGTACATGTTAATAACCTAAGATGAATTAAACGAGAAAAAAAAATACTAATCTCTCTCCACTATTCACAATGCAGTAATCATCCCTTTTTAGATAAAATATTTTCCTAAGCACTTTGCTTTCAAACAACCTAAATTTCTTCTTGTGATGTAAGGTAGCTTATTTAGTTAAAATAATGGTTAAATTAGAAAAATATGTCCAAAGGAGAAACTTGATTTAAAAGTTAAACATGTTCATCGCTTGTAGCATAGATTAGCTGTTTTGCATTGATATTAATGAAGAAAATAGATGATACAGTAACATAATGAATAATAAAGGTACGAGAATATAAAGCATATTGAGTGATGTCATAAAATGCAAAGTTGAATGTAAAATGGAACTAAGAACACTACGAATCCAATTGATTGATAACCTCAAACAAGGAGAAAATATTACGTTTCAGGATGTGAAATATTGAATTGGCAGATAGGACAGACTGAAAGACTCAATTTAGACAATTCAACGATTGTGTCGAAAGACAGTTCACCTAGCTATAACTATTTAACAATCCAAAACATTCATGAAGTATTTACTCTCTTGTATTCTACCAGATAGAGTTTGTGGTTTGATAATAATCTGAACATAATTTGTGATGTCAATTAGGCTTTCAATTACAGTTTGTTACAAGTTTTATGAGCATTCACCAATCAATTCAAACTTTTTAAGGGACACGCACAAAATTAAACAAATAAATCATCAACATAATAATAATTATTTATCCTAATTATTATTTTTAATAGCACCACGTCTTACTACCAGTTCGGGTTATACGCACTCACGCTAATGTGTAATGGTAGGGTGATTGTGAGATGAAATGGATAGGAAGGGTTTGGTAATCAGATAAATCTGTGCCGGGACCGAGGATTGAACCCCGGCCACCCGCACAGAAGTCTGACACCTTAACCCCTGGACCGCCAGGTCACCTTTTTTTTAAAATCCTAATTACCAAGGTATGGGCTCTGATGGAATAAACATTATAAAAATGACACACACAAGTTTGTATTACAGAAAAAAAATCAAATTTCTATAAATGTTACTTAAAATATATTAACAAATACTCTTAATGAATGTTCATGACTAAATAAAATATGCTCTCTGCATATGAAGAATAAAAATATTATTATTATTATTATTATTAGGTGTTCTATCTAACGACGTGTTCATACTTTTTGTCAGTGAACCTAGACCGCCAGCGCACCCTTTCCTCTGCCTCCTTCACCTCACAGATTTTTTTTATTTCCTTCAAATCCTCCAATATTTGAATCCTCCTTCTTCCTAAGATCCTCTTTCCACTAACCCTAACATGTACTTAAAAGGTTTTAACAACTTATTTCATTCATTTGTCTTAATATAATGTTGATTTACAAATACCTGATTCAGGAGTAATATCTGCCCACTACCAATAAAACCCTCTCCACCTTAATAGCAATTTCTCAACAACAGGAATGTGTATTTTTACAACCATGAAAACAAAGAGACAGTGTGTCAGACACATTTTTGTTTGAATATTTATGTATTTATAACATATCTATAGAGTTTAAAAATCTATACTTATCTAACCTTAATACCGAAAAACAACTCAAAAATGCTTTCCATTGGTTAGAAATAACGTCAGTCAAGCAAGAAGCTAGGACCTATAATCCAAAATAAAATTACATGAATATACCAAATAATGACGTATTAAAACGTTTCTAAAACCAGGAGATTATAAACAAAATATACGTACAGTAGTTGAACATTGTCTGTGCTGTAGAAAAATCGATATTCATCAAAACCCGGGGCCTATTAATTACACATACAAAATCTGAAATATGAATATAACTCTACACTAAATTTAAGTTGTATATAAGTAAGATTAAAAGATTAATCAATTTAACATAACTATGAAAATTTTAAAAACATAAGGTAGACACGTTTTACAGTTAGCTTGTTAGTTATTGGAATATATATTTTTCAAAATGAGCAATGCTTTGTAAACTGTGACATATTCAAGTAGAAGGTTTTGATGGTGATATTTATTATTATGATTATGACCGTGCTATCATAGCGTCTTTCTAAGTAATGTTGGAAGAACCACCAGGGCAATTCGTTGGAAAATGCAATTACAAGCGACGCTGTAATTAGAATATGTGTACACAAAAAAACAAACAATTACAACTATTAACAAAGAGTGCCTTAATAGCAGTACTTAGCTAACTTGTATCGAACCTGGAAGCTGTGTTTTTAACGTCGATTCATGGCCGGCTGTTGGTTGGTGTTTTGATGAAGGTGGGGGGGCTGGGAGATTTGGAGGGAGGGGGAGGGTCAGGGTAGGTTTGATGTTTATTTACATCTATATATTTAATTTGTATTATTATGTGAAACGTGGTATCTTACCTTACATGACGAAAACAAATTAGGATATGCGAGAACCAGGTACTCAGGAAAATATTTGGTCAAAAATGGGATGAAGCTACTAGGGAGTGGAGGAGATTATATAATGATGAGTTACATATAATGTTATTAACATCAGATATTGTTTGAGTAATAACGTCTCGTAGATTAGGATTGGCAGAACATAAAACGTGAATGAGCTATTCTAGAACCTTGTTCAGGGTATTGACTGGCAAACTCAATGGGAAGAGACCATTGGGAAGACCTATACGGAAATGGGATTATAAACATTAAAATAGACCTGAAAGAAATAGGATGTAATGAGGTGGACTGGATAGAACTCTCTCAAGATATATGGCGTACTTTTGTAAGTGTCGCAAGTTCCTAATGCCATCGAGTATGACCTAATAAGTATACTTACGTTTGTATTTTTCTGGGAACGTATTCTTTTAGTGACTATCAAAAATAGTTTTATTATAAAAATTCATTACTCATGGGTGTTTTTTTGTTTTTTAAATGTCCTAAGAGGAAATATTGGTATTTTTTTAAATTTCTCCAAGGGTGGCAAAAGGATATGAGCTGGCTCTGAGTCCACTTTATGAACAGAATGATGGTATATAGTAACATTATCACTCTAACTGTAACAAATACCCAGTACCTTGTCAATTTATGTTTCACTGTAAAAATAACTAGCCCTAATTTGAATAATTATTATTAGTACAATTTTTGTTCGTGCCAGGAAAGTCAACATGCAAGGCGAGCATAGATTTTAATGACGTCACACCTATAGTTTTGTTCTCCACGTCTTACTTCCTCTACGCATATTTACATTAAAGAGTAGATTATGATGATGATAATGATGATGGAAGAGCTTAAAATGAATGTAGATACATTTTCATGGAGGGGAAAATACACCTTCGTATAGTATTTCAAAGAGATCTAAAACCTTGAACTTCCCCTTAACGAGTCTAACATATTGGACTATAGACTGATGCCTTTTTACACACTCCTACCGACGTGGGTTCTTTTAATTAAAATATATGTTCACTTTTGTGATACAGTGTAAAATTCTATCAGTAGCTAGAAGGAGTTATAGTAAAAAAGAGAGAATATATAAAAAATAACAAACATACAATCCTATTTTCATAGGAAGAGTCTTTTAGGAAGTACATATAATTTTATTTTGTCATAATTCATAAAATGTTACTACCTATCTTATTAGTGTCATTTCAAAGGTGTTAATAATATATATCAAAAGTGACAGCTGAAAAGAACATGACTTGGCGTATGAATACGTGAAATTAAACATAGTTGACCTCGGAGGTCTTGGGTTAAAGGTATCACTTCAGGACCCGATGTTGGTGGGTTCAAACCCAGCTGAGGTAAACTCATTTTTCTTGAACGTTACAGATCCGTGGCACAGGTTTCTTAGGATATGAAGTAAAGCTGTCGGTCCCATGTCAATTGTGGAATTTAAAAGATCACTGGAAGGTATGATAAAATACCCTTCCTGGAACAATTGATAGGCCCTTTCTCGCTCAGTAATAAAACATTCTCTTTTGCTGATATAATCAATTGCTTCAGAAAGTTTACGTGAAAAAAGCTCAAATAAATGAAAAGGATATTAGAGAAAGTAATTTTTATAACTGTCGGATAAGGTTCTTTTTATGAAAATTGGTCTGTAAGATGTTATTTACATATAAAAAATACACAACTAAATACATTGCTGTTACTTAACTATAAAATAATAGATGCCTAAAAAAAATAATTCTTTCCTTTAACTTAGGCGTTGTTTTATTGAAAACCATATGAAGATGTTATGAAATATAAAAGCAACATCCTCAAAAGAATAAAACAATAACATTGAAAGCAATGCCCCTTTCATTATGTTTGTTTTGTTGATTTAATAATATTATGGATATATATAATCATGGTATAATATAGCAGTTACGGTAATCTTTCTTAGCATTTAAATTTCACACACAAACTGATTTTAAGAGGGGGAGGGCTTGATAAATTATAGTGTTGGAAGATTAGACTTCACGCTACTTAGCTCTAATAAGGTAGGACGTTAGTTAGAAAATTTACTTTAATCACACTAAACAAGCCATTTGTGAAATCGGCCAATATAGTTCCCCTGAAATAAAATACGTATAAGATTAATGATAACGACATGGTTTCCTTTTTTTTTAACTATTTAAAATTTGACTTAATCGTTTAGGTGAGTGGTTAAAGCTACTAACTTTTACTCGATATAGTGGATATCTCCTTATCTCTACGATAATATTTACTCTCCTCTCCTGTATATTAGATTATATATCAGATATTATGACTAAGGATATTATATCATAATAACAATTGTTTTAAAATAACCAACCGATTGAAGCATTAATTCATAATTGTTATTAAAAAATAAAATTGAATTAAATTATTAAATAGGTAATGAAATGCGCATTGGTGATCATGCGGATTAAAAGTAAAGCTCGTCTCTGGGTGTTAGTGGTGAGGAATTTGGGGTTCAAACCCTGATCTGGTTTATTAAAAACCCGCCTCGGTGGCGTAGTTGGCTAACGCGCTTGTCGTGTTAAGCTCGACTGCTGAGGATGGGGAGATCGAGGTTCGAATCTCGGTCGGGTGAACT
>CABFOW010002655.1:0-43853 GCA_902141385.1 Timema californicum | reverse complement strand
AATTCCTAATCCATTAGCGTAATTAGTACTTAAAGCTTATAACCCGAACAGGTAGTAAGACGCGGTGCTAAATATTAATATTGGTTTATTAAAAAAAACCTCCATGGCATCAACCTGCATTGTCTGTTTTATTTTTTGAAAAATGATAGTAACAGCCATATTAATAATAATAATAATAATAATAATAGTAAAACCCCTCGTGTTAATAATTTTAGTCACTCCACCTTGTAGATATTTTATAACATATTCCCTCGTCTGTTTATAATAAGACCAATGACACATCCAACAAGTGGTGGCGCATCTAGTGGGTAAGGGAGCATTACCCCCTTTAAATAATTTGCTACTCTCCTCCCTTGTATATATTTCATATCCTCTGATATTATTAAATATGAAGCTGAAAGATTGCCTCAAATAAAACTGTAAATGACCTTTGAATGCAAATAATTTTCAAAAATTTGCTGGAGTATGCCACTTTAAATAGTTTCCCATGGTACGTGTCAAAAAAATCATTTAAGGATCAATTTAAATATATTCTAGGACCATACAAATTCCAAATTTTTTTTAGAGAAGGACCACTTTAAATAACTTCTAAAGGAATATAATTTTTTTTAAAAATTGGCAAAAGGTGAACAACTCCAAATATATTTAAGAAATATCTAAATTTAAATTTTTTTTAAGACTATGCCATATAGATATAAAAATAATCAAACTTCAAAAAATTAGGGAGTAAAAGAAACACTCTAAATATCTTCAAGGACATATACTTTTTTAATATTTATTATTTATTTTATAATTTGCCTCTTCTTAGACAAAATTTTTAAGAATTTTTTTTAGCAAAGTGGCTTTGACATTTTTTTTTAGTTGGATTTTGGGAGAAGTGATGTAGGAGTGGTTTTACATGATAAATAAGATTGTAGGTTCGTTTTTCAAATAAAAAAAATAATACGCGTGACTGAGTTTTGAAAATATTTTCACAAACTATTATAGAATATATAAGAATATACTATTTATTTATATCTCATGAAAGAATCTTAATATGATGATCCTGCTTTAGTTCAGACATATTTTTCTCTCACTCAACAAATAACAGAAAGAAAGACTGCCACTCACGTAGAACCGTTTATTTGCTGCCTTAATTGTTCCTCGCTAGACATTGATGAGGGGGCTGAGACCCTTACCCCCTCCCCCAATGTCCCTCTCCCCCTTTTCCCACGACAGCAAGATGTGACGGGAAAATAGAGGGGGGAATAATTACTCTTCGTCCCCTCTTTCTACCTCCTAGCAATGTCTTCTACCATAGAGGTTAGAGAAAAAGGTATCACCCGCTATAGAACGTACAAGGAAATAGCCAAATTTTGATCATTAATTTATTTAGGATATCATTAATCATTAAGATACTGGGGTTAGCACACGACTTTTTAACTAAGTTATTTAAAACAGACGCAACACCCAAACCCCTGCCCTTTAATTCGATACTGTGAAAAGTAAAGAATTGCATCCGCCCGGTGAAATATATATTTGGGACATGCACACTACTGACTGAGGTAAGGTGTTGGACGATATGATTTGAATACTTTTTTAATATCAAATATGAAATCTGGCAAAAAGCTTCAGATTTAATAAATCTAGATATAAAGAGAGTTATGAATAGAGCCATACAAACACTTGAAGAGATTGTACACCTAAAATCATATTAATAATAAATATTATGACAAAATTACAGAAACTTTATCATATTATGTATTATAGCATGAAATAAAATTTTCAAAAAGGTTTTTTTTCAGTAAATTAACCTTAAGTAAGTTTTACTCATGAGAACAAACACGTAATCATTTTAATAACAATAAACACTATTTATATATAAATATAACACTAAACCGTTAAAAAAAATTAAAGATTTCAAATTTTCGAAAATAAGCTATTTTTACACTACTAAAAAATATTTGTGGTTTTTACAAATAAAAACGTATTCTTATTCGTCAAAAAAATATTCATAGATACCCATTTTGAACTCATAATTCAAGTACAATTTCAAAATTAGTTATATCCAGTCCACCTCATTACACCCTATCCCTTTCTTGAGCTAGTTCTATCCAGTTCATCTCACTACACCCTATCCCTCTCTTGAGCTAGTTCTATCCAATACACCTCATTACACCTTATTTCTTTCGGATAGTTCTAATGTAATCTTCTCATCTGCCTATAGATCTTGCCAGTGTTATCTTCCCATTGGGTTTGCCAGTCGGTTTCCTAACAAGGTTTTATAATTTCCCACACACGATGCTTGTCCTACACACTGTAATATTCCTATTTAATAACTTTATATTGAATTTTTTTTAGTTCATACAATTATTTTAACCACTGTTACACCATCATGTAAAAAAACAAGAGTTTATTGACCGAATGATTAAACCACCTGGCCATTGATGCGTTTGTATATTAAAAAAAAATCATTAAGATTCTCGATAAGTTTTTTAATTGACCTCATACTCTATTTTGTGACCTTTTTATAGTATGTTAGTGTATTGATAGTGTTTGTTAATAGGAGAGCATTTATGTAAACATAGTTAACACATTTTAATTTAATTAAACAGGCAAAATATGTATTATTATCTGTATTATACTACCTGTTATTTTATTTAAATAAAAGTCCTTATGGAATTACCCTTACTCCCCCCTATGAAACTTTCAAACAAATTTTGAAGTTTTTCTTTTTGGACGTCTTTCATCACTTTTATCCACTGCCTACTGAAGCTTCTTTAAATATGAATGACAAAAGTTTAAATATGTCTCGAAAACCAATATCGTACGTGATTAAACGACAAAGTTTTTCGTATAAATTGACATTCCCCCCCCCCCCTTCTCCGCTCAAGCCCTTTTTCAAGTTAATAAATACTCTCATGCTGGACACCGAATGGGACAATTGTCACATTTCTCTCTTTACGATGGTGTCTAATTAATTTCGTCAAAAGTCTTGGTTTTCAACTACACTTAGTATAATGGTGAGCTAGAAATTTTGAAATATCAATTCTAACTTAGCAAGGGAGTTCGATAAATGTGTACCCAATATGCATAAATCATTTATCATAGTGATCGAGATCCGTGACCCATAGATCATTTTAATATTCTCATCTTTGCTATTCATTTATAATGTATGGTACTAGCGTTATATTTCTTTCGCAATAATCATTGATCACTTGAGAAGTGACGAGGAAGGTATTTTAATTATTTTAATGGCAAGGCTTCCTCCACAGAGAACACAAGGTACAGTCCCAGATTTGACCAAATTGGACTACAAACCACCTGTTATCACTCACCAAAATGAATACGATTCTAGAACCTTAACAGCTCAAACCATCCCCCGGAGATCACATATCTTTAATAGGTAATACAGATCGAAACAGCTGATGTCTTAATAGCCCATCTCATTCCCCGGATAGTAACGAACGTAATACAGTTTTAACCAGACGTCCTAAGAGACAATCTCATCCCCCGGGTAGGGACAAAAGTAGTACAGTTTAAACCAGACGTCCTATAGAGACAATCTCATCCCCCGGGTAGCAACAAACGTAGTACAGTTTTAACCAGACGTCCTAAGAGACAATCTCATCCCCCGGGCAGTAACAAACGTAATACAGTTTAAACCAGACGTCCTAAGAGACAATCTCATCCCCCGGGCAGTAACAAACGTAATACAGTTTTAACCAGACGTCCTAAGAGACAATCTCATCCCCCGGGCAGTAACAAACGTAGTACAGTTTTAACCAGACGTCCTAAGAGACAATCCCATCCCCCGGGTAGTAACAAACGTAATACAGTTTTAACCAGACGTCCTAGGAGACAATCTCATTCCCCAGGTAGTAACAAACGTAGTGCAGTTTTAACCAGACGTCCTAAGAGACAATCTCATCCCCCGGGTAGTAACAAACGTAGTACAGTTTTAACCAGACGTCCTAAGAGACATCTCCCGGCTATTAACAAACGTAATACAGTTTTAACCAGACGTCCTAAGAGACAATCTCATCCCCCGGGTAGTAACAAACGTGATACAGTTTAAACCAGACGTCCTAAGGTCCCGTCTCACCCCCCGGTTAGTACAAAACGTAATACAATTTTAACCAGACGTCCTAAGAGACAATCTCATCTCCCGGATAGTAACCAACATAATAAAGCTTGAACCAGACGTCCTAAGGTCCCGTCTATACAAAACGTAATGCAGTTTGAACCAGACGTCCTAAGAGCCAATCTCATCCTCCAGATAACAACAAGATTTTCAAAATTCATAACACAATGTTTTTAAACTCAAAATAAAAGTATTGGCCTACAAATTTGCACAAAAATCATCACAAAACGTCTATACTGCGATGGTCTTATCTCAATTCCTGTTATCTAAATAATCAAACATGATTGACTTGACCCGCTTCGGTGGCCGCGTGGTAAAATTCACTACTCTCGTACTAGACTAGATTACCGAAGTAGGGGAGATAGGGGTTCAATCCTGGTCGGATCTACTGAGGATGGCTTTTACTCAAATGGTTTGGCACTCTTACTCCACGCAAATGCGGGTGGACCTAATCTAAATTAAACCTTCCTAATCCTGAACATACTAACGTATTTAGTACATAAGCGTATAATAAGGGGTAGTAAGACGCGTTTTTTTTAAAGATTGATTTGGCTGGTTTATTGTCTGAGCACGACGATTAGTCGCAGATAAAAAAAAAGGGGTCAGTCTTACACTTACTTTGTTTATTGCAATACTGTTGATCCACTCTTGCCTATGTCTGATGTATGCGTTCCAATCAGGCCCACCAACATAGTTTATATTATATTCCCTCTCCTTGCTCGATTTATTTCTCTTTCTCCCGACGTATTATGATAGTCTGAACTGAAATAAGTGGCCAGCAGGTAAGGTAATTGTTTGCGAAAAGAATCAAAGATTCGAGGAACCGGTTTCATGTATATCTCCTGTGACCAAGTCCCTACTAGTTTATAATTGACTACCTTCTGTGAGATGGTAGTTTCCAAGATAGCCCCGAAACATTTAACCACTTCTTCCCCCCTCCATCCCCGCCCCCTTCCATCACTGAACTGTTATTTGTTTATTATTAGCTTTACTTAACGTGTTGCCAGTTTTTCTTTTTTTACTTACCAGAAACCCACTTCAGTGGCCGAATGGCCTAAGGTATCATTCTCATGTTAAGATTGATCTGATGATGAGTGGGAGATCAGGGTTTGAATCCTGGTAGGGTCTGCTCAGGATGGTTTTCCCTATATTGTTTCCCATACTTATTCTCTTAAAATGCGGGTTCAATACCTATAAACTGATTCCTTCCTATTCCCGACCCCATCAGACTGTTTCATATTTCCTTATATTATTATTATTAGCACCACGTCTTATTACCCGTTCGGGTTATACGTACTTACGCTAATGTGTGATGGTAGGATGATTGTGAGATGAAATAAAGGACCTACAGTTTAACGTGGAATCCGAACCACGGTGGAGGCCTGGCACTCCCCACATTCACAAGATGTCTTCTCGGAGGTGAAGTAGGGGTTTGGTAATCAGATAAATCTGTGCCGGGACTGAGGATTGAACCCCGGCCACCATCACAGAAGTCTGACACCTTACCCCTAGACCGCCAGGTCACCATATACATACCCTTATAACCTGAATAGGTAGTAAGATGCGTGATTAAAAACCAAACTATATCTTAGGCCTTTATAGCTCTAAAACCAAGGTATCTATGATTTTTAAGTAGTTTGTATTGGTGGACACGAGGTTTAAAGCGTCAACCTCTTCTATTTGTAATACTGTAGGAAATATTAACACTGATTTGGATAAAACATTGCATCGAGCTACTTGTTTTAACAACATTTAAAATGATTGAAAAATGGTATCGCGACGTGGAAATCGAACCAGGAATCATTGGTTTAAAATTCCAATGCTCTATTACTGAGATGTACCTGAAATGTCCCAGGTTTAAGGACATACTTCGATCGTAATCGTTTGGTGATAAATATATTAGATAGTATATTCAGTTTACATTCCTGTATTGAATATATCGCCTAGAATAAAGTACAAGCGGTGGAATAGTTCCAGCTTCAAGTCACTGGCTTACAAAACGATTGTTCTAGGACCCAATGAACCCACACGTCCATTATATACTCTGCCTTAAACATCGATTGAATTCCATTTATTTAATTTATTTAAGGTATTTAACGTAAAACTTTCTGAACTGACTGATTATATAAGTACACGAGAATTTCTACGAGCGAGAGCGAAATGACCTACCAATGTTGCCTGTAAATATATTTTAAAATACCTTTCAGGGTATTTTTAGAAGCGACAATCGACCTGAGACTAACGGCTTTACTTCTCCTCTGAAGGTGGCTGGGCTGAGGATTTTAATCGCTCTGGAAAAAAATCTGTTGACCTGGGCTGGGTTTGAATCCAAGAACATCGGGTCCTGAGGCAAACACTTTACCCCAAGTCTAACAAGGTCAACAACATCGATAAAAAAAAATATTATCCTTAACAAGGGATGTTTACTTGATAGCTCATAGACACACTAGGCCAAGTATCCTTGGTTTGATTCTCAGGTTCAAGAGGTCGTTTTTCAACAAAGTTTGGCTCATTTTGTCTGGCATGTCTGTAACAGAAAAGTTGGGGGTTCAAATTCCAGTCAAAGTTGATACAGACCCGCCTCGGTGGCGTAGTTTGGCTAACGCGCTTGTCGTGTTGAGCTTGACTCCTGAGGACGGGGAGATCGAGGTTCGAATCTCGGTCGGGTGAACTGGGGGGCGGTTTTTCCTTAATGGTTTTCCAATCTCCCTCCACGCAAATTCGGGTTCACTTCATCTAATTCAACCTTCCCAATTCCTAATCCATTAGAGTAATTAGTACTTAAAGCGTATAACCCGAATTGGTAGTAAGACGCGGTGCTAAATAAAAAAAAAGTTGATACATTTCCTTTGAATTTTAACTTCCTCCCCCTCCTACTACTAACCTACTCCAATAATGTTATCACATGTATAGCCTAAACAGACGTGAAATTACAAAATAAAATCTTAAAATTCGCCCAACACGCATTGGGTATTAGCGTGTGGGACCTACTAATTACATCGTGTGCCAAACCACTCATATCTTGCCTGATTGTTAGTTTGTAATAATATCTTCCCAGGATTACAACATGAATAACGCGAACACTCCCAGCAGAGGTGTAAATAAGCGCGCACGCTATCTGTAGCGCTGGACCAAATAAATCTTCAGGGGTTTAGAGGGAGAGAGTTAATAATGGTATAATTTTTATGTACAGCTACTTAAACCGAATAATTTAAGAAAAACATAAGCAAAAGTCAAGACTTTTAATTGGCTAACTTAAAGTGGCACGAGATAAAACTTTAATAATCTATTATTATAAGTACCGCGTCTTACTACCCGTTCGGTTTATACGCACTTACGCTAATGTGTAATGGTAGGGTGATTGTGAGATAAAATGGAAGACCTACGGTTTAACGTGGGATCCGAGCCACGGTGGAGTCCTGGCATTCCACACATTAACAAGTTGTGATTTAATACACGTCTTGTCAGAGGTGAAGGAAGGGTTTGGTAATCAGATAAATCTGTGCTGGGACCGAGGATTGAACCCCGGACAATCGAGCACCGAAATCAGACACCTTACCCCTAGACCAACAGGTAACCTACTAAATAATATAATTTAATTATTAAGGTATGCATTTTTAAACTTGTATGGCGAAAACTTTCCTTGGAGAGAGAAAAAAAATCACAAACATTTAGTAAAATTTTCTACACAACAGTTTTTGAATAATGGTCAAGAGCAGAGGAAAGAGGTACAATATAAACTTTTTTAAATGAAGAAAAAAAATCCTTGCTAGATTTCAATGATCCTGGGAGTCAAACCTGGGACCATCAGCTCAATAGACAGACACGCTCCCTACTTAGCTAAGGTGAACCCGCAGCTGTCCTAACACTTGCTTCAGTGGCTGAAAAGTCTAAGGCGTCACTTTCATGTAGGACTAGTTCCCAAAATGTTTTTTTTCACTTTTTCTCGGCACAAATTCGGGTACACTTTCTCTAAAGTCAACCTTCTTCATCATTTGACTTACTAGAGTAATTAGTACATTAGTGTATAGCTAGAACATGTATAGTCTGATTTTGGTATGAAGAACCGAAGATGCTAGCTACTAAAACTATTTTAATACGTCAAGTCATGTGAGATATTGATTCTATAGCTTTTGATAGATATCATCAATAACACAAATAATATAGTAAAATGTTATCAATTTTGGTGTTATAGTGAGACGCGGTACTTAAAATATCTGATCCAACAGATTATGGCAACAGGCGAGAAGTTAACAAATTACTGACCGAGTAATAACACGGATTTCCCGAATGTAACATTGTCCTAATTTCTACTTTAATATCATTATAAACAATCACAACTTTTCTTAATTATTTGAACTGATTGACTCTACCAATGATATGTTGTTCATCGTAATCTATACATTATACTCTTGAATCCGCGTAAGGGAGCACCATACAATCTATTCTATAATAAAAAATTCAACCAATAATTTATTCTTTGAAGATGATAAACTTACTAATAAGAGTATCTGTATTTTTCAAAAAGTAGACCATATCTCCGTTTTTTCTCTCTATCTTAAAAATATTTCTTAAAATAAAGTCATACTTACATCCACGATCTTGACCAATATCATTCTAAATTCGTCAGGCTGATTTAAGGAGGTGGGGACCGGCCGTTTCAGGCATACCTCCGTCTGAATTAAAAAGCATAAGATCCTTTCCGTTAGGACATGGATTAAGGTAACGTGCCTCAAAAAAACACATCAAAGCTGGCGGCTTATTAATAATTTAAATAAATAAATAACTTCCAGAATCTGTTAATTAAATATCATGAAACGTGGAATTCACAGATAACAATTCGAACCAATAAATTTGAATAAATTTTTAATATTTAGTATGGTTTTAAATTGTATTGTGATAATTTTTTCATAATAAGATTTTTTAGCACCACAGATTTTAAGACGTCTGATTCTAGCTGTATTACCTACCTAAGTTAGGTGTTATCTGTGGGGTGAGACGGTCTCTTAAGAGGTCTGGTTCTAGCTGTATTACCTACCTAAGTTAGATGCTATCTGGGGGTTGAGACGGGCTCTTAAGACGTCTGGTTCTAGCTGTTTTACCTACTTGAGCTAAGTGTTATTTGGAAGTGAGATTAGCATTGATTTAGTTAAATTTTATTGGGATAGTATTTATTTTTAACAAAACACATTTAATGAACACACTACTGGATTTCTACTTATCATACATATTAATTTGATACATATTTTAACGAACTTATTTTATTGATGGACATTATATAGTCCTTTTTTTAAATATATCTAGGATAACGCGTTTAAATATTATTTATCAATTTAAAAAAAAGAATATATTACTTTACATTTATAATTAAAACTTGTTTTAAAATCTCATATTATTTGATTAAAATACTTGTATATGTGATCTTCATTGAGTTTCAAGTAACAAGGGGGGAAAAAATGTTAGAAATTGGTGAGTTAAAGGTTGTGTTGATTTTTTGACGAGAATACAAATAAAAAGGGAAATTATTCGATCAACACACACACACACACCGACCTCACCTTGCGTATTAAAAAAGTCCGAACTGTCCCCTTAGAGTAGACGTCCTTGTTAGTTTACAAACAGTGATCAAAGAGAAGAGGACTTAAAAAAGAGACGCGATGATGAAATAAAGGCGTCATCTCCGTTTGGTTCTTCATGTCGTTTAATGTGACTTGTGTGTGTTGCGTGTCTTACTATCCGTCCAGGAAATCGGTACGTATGTCATTAATGGTATAAGGGATGAGTAAGGTGTAATTGAGATGGAAAATGTACACTCTTTTTCTTGGAGGAGGATTGAAGAAGCATTAAGGGAAACATCACCACCAAATGTTCATGTTCAAAATTCAAACCCTGATGTTCTCGTTAGGGTCGAAACAATCAAGATGAGACTGACGCCTTTGTCTGCGTACTCACCGGGAATGTTCAAGGTTTTATTGTAGCAATGGCATGACTCAGGAGAAGGCAGTTAGATCCTTGAATGGTTGATTTGAGGGTGGATTTGTTATTTATATAACTTCAAAAGCAAATGATGATACATTTAATTTAAAATTCTGTATTTATTCCTATTTATTTAAGATGAGTGGACTATGCCATTGATTGACTGATATAATACATAAGATAAGTGATTATTATTATTATTATTATTATTTAGCACCGCGTCTTACTACCCGTCCTGGTTATACGCTTTAAGTACTATTTACGCTAATGGATTAGGAATTGGGAAGGTTGAATTAGAGGAAGTGAACCTGCATTTGCGTGGAGGGATAGTGGAAAACCATTTAGGAAAAACCACCCCCAGTTCACCCGACCGAGATTCGAACCTTGATCTCCGCGTCCTCAGCAGTCGAGCTCAACACGACTAGCGCGTTAGCCAACTACGCCACCGAGGTGGGTTTTAATTAATTTAAAACAGCTGAAAAATGTTACCTGTACACAGGAATTGAAACCGGGTCTTTTGTCTTAGTGCACCAATGCTCTAACCACTGAGCTATCCAAGATTCATCCCGTGTTCAGGGTTATTCTTCACTTATATTCTAATTCTGAGTTTCTGATGGACGTAAAGATATCGTCAACTAGGCCTTCATATTTTGCTCACGTCCATAACAGACTCAGCCTTCAATTAAAAGTTAAGAATTACCCTGAGAATGATACGTATTCTGGATAGCTCATTGGTAGAGAATACCCAGCAAAAGATTTATCTGATTACCAAACCCTTCCTTCACCTCTGACAAGACATCTTGTGAATGTGGGGAATGCCAGGTCTCCACCGTGGTTCGGATTCCACGTTAAACTGTAGGTCCTCCATTTCATCTCACAATCACCCTACCATTTACACATTAGCGTAAGTGCGTATAACCCGAACGGATAGTAAGACGCGGTGCTAATAATAATAATAATAATAATAATAATGATAATAATTGGTAGAGAATAGTTGCACAAAGACAAAGGTTCAATTCCCGTGTTCAAGTGTCATTTTTCAACTTATTTAAACTAATTGGTTTGTGGTCATACAAAGAATGGCGTAATTACGATGAGTAGTAGTTTGTTTCTTAATGTATTACTTAAGTAACATAAATAAAAACCACTTTGCTTGACGCATGAATACGTAAAATTAAATATTGTAACCTTTCAAGGTATCAGATAAGGCACTTCTTATTGAAAATGGACTATACAGTAACTACCCTTTTGTCGGGACCCCTGTATTTAACGGAATGTTGAGGCTCTAACTCTAGATAGTTTGTAATACGTGTGTTGGTGCATCACATAATATTAAGTGCACGTTATTTACCTCAGATTTCATTGGTGGCTGGGCAGCCTAAAGTTATGTTCTTTCTTAGCTATTGGTCATTGTTCGAATCCACGCAGTTCGCACTGGAAAAAGTATCTTTTACACGTGTGATTTATCGGTGTGAGGATTTTCCCATCTAATTTCAAAGCTGATTCGGTTGAACTTCCTCTATACATGGTTTTACAAACTTAACCCCTCATGCACATACGGGTACACTTCCTTTCTATTCAATCTTTCTCCTCCCTTACAGATTAGCGTAATCAGTATATGCGCGTATGACCTGAACGGGTGCTAAGAGAAAAATCTCTATAATTATTATCTTAAGCTTCTCTTGAAATGGACATCAGGCCTTATTATCTTAATTGTGGGTGAGTCTACTAAAAAGAGGATGAGAGATTCGTGACGGCACGGTCACTTTTGTTTTTATTTTAAAATAAAAAGAACAGGTTTAGTCACAACGGCACGGTCTAGGCAAAAGCATATAAAACAAATTAATGTCAGGCGGGGAATTGGGGGGAGGGGAGTTCTTGTGAGAACGAGCGCGAAGGAACGACCTTCATATTGCTCTCTTGTACAAGTAAAAGTGTCTGCGCTCCTCTTTACCTTCTTAATCCGACTATCCATGTTTGAATCCCGTCGGAATCACTAATTTTGTATCCATCGGGTATGAGGTCTAAAGATAGCCCATTTATTGATAGCTAATTTTATTTATGTCATGGTTTTACCTCTCCCTCTCTTTTACTCTCTATCTAACCTATTTAAGAGGTGTGTGTAACTAGGATTTAATTTTAATAGACCCCCACGGCACCCCCCCTCTCCACCCCCTTACATTCGGGAAATATTTTATACTATTTTATTAGTCACGTTTTCTATTTGTTGAATCGATTTAAAAACATATCACTAGCACCCTTTCCGCCTTAATCTTAGTAATAGATTAATTTTTTATGGTTTGATATATATATATATGTACCACCTCTGTGGTTTAGTGGCCAGCATTCCTAGATAAGATAGAAAGGTCTCATATTCGATCCCCAGCGCTTACAGATTTTCTGTGAAGCTGTGGGTCTTGAATCGGGTCAACTCAATCTTATGAGGACAAACGGAAGAGCTACTTGAATAATTAAGTAATGGCTCCGGTATAAAAAATTTTTTTTACTAACGTTCAGAGGGTTCGTTGTGATTATCACACGAAACCCAATATCCTCAAAAGTTGGTACAATCATTGCCAACCTGACGATGGTCGCTTGGTCGGTATGTCTCTATTTTTAGCTAATGTGACGAGTATTTTTGTTTATCAACGTGAGATATATAAATATAGAAACGTGGTCAACTTGTGAATTAAAAATTAATGAATCAAAGGAAAGTTCACGCAAGGCAATTGTCTCTTTTTATTTGGCGTGGAACTGCAGAGCCATGGGAACAATCGGTTTTCTTCAAGATTTTTTTTTTTGTAATTTTCTTTTCGGAAACGGTTTGTTCAATAATAGATGCATGAAGAACAAGTTATAATTTTTATATACAAGGCTCTATAATTTTAATAGTGATCAAATATCGATAATATTGACATTTTTCAAGAGAAAACTGTTGACTTAATAACAAAAAATAAGAAAATGTAACAATTAATAAACATCAATACATTATCTTAGAAGGGGAAATGAAAACATTTTTATAATAATTTCACTCGTTCTCTAGAAATCTGATATCTCCAAATGTATGATTTTTCCGCAAGACCTGTCCGGGAGCTTGCGCCATCTACTGTTTCCGTGATCCATCTGTTCTTGTTGGCGCGGAAGGATACTTTGGTCATTTATGTAGCCACGCCACGCCTTTCACCCTCCAACCAACCATCCCACAAAATAGGTTTTAGACAGGGACAGGGGCCTTAATACACTAAACAACTAGTTCTAAAATCTATAATTTTAATTTTATTTTTTATTTAGCACCGTGTCTTACTACCCGTTCGGGTTATACGTTTTTAAGTACTAATATCACTAATGAATTAGGAATTGGGAAGGTTGAATTAGAGGAAATGAACCCGAATTTGCGTGGAGGGAGAGTGGAAAACCTTTTAGGAAAAACCACCCCCAGTTCACCCGACCGAGGTTCGAACCTCGATCTAACCGTCCTCAGCGGTCGAGCTCAACACGACAAGCGCGTTAGCCAACTACGCCACCGATATATATAAGTTTAATATCTTATTATTTGAATCAACTCGGACAATAACACTACTGTGTATTATTCATGGGTTAAAACCTCGGATATGATTCCTGATTTTTGAGGCTTCAATAAGATGATAACCAATCTTCCCTCTTCCCGTTTTATGGAAGGGTTGGTTTGAATTTATGTAAGCATAACCTTTAATTTCTATTGTTTACGAATAAATGTAGGTTAGTGGTCAATTTGAGCTCGCTTGTTGTTAGACCCAGGGTGCAGGATCGTTGAGAAAATCTAGATAAAATTTAAAATCAAAACTTGAAGTGTGGATCAATTATTTTTCATTTTTTTTGCAGTGAATAGTAAATTAAGAAATCAATCGGGAATGGATTAAATTGGTGGGTCAGATAAAATTATATAAAAAAAGAGATACTAAGTGAGTATAATATGCCCTAAAGTGAACCAGATTGAGTTAAAGAAGTTGTTTGTAGCCTGGCATTAACGGGCGCCATTTGATAACTTTGCGGTCTTTCAGAAGATCTAATGACGTGAGGGAAGGAGGGACTTTTGGTGCTTGATTACTATCATTACGCGGTCCAGGCGCATGCTTCACGGAATTCCTAAACAATACCCCCAGACCTATCGCTACAGTCTGATTTTCATAGGAAGCCCATTTTTTTAAAAACTAACCAGCTTTTTGGTATTTGGTTCGGAACCACTGGTTTCTTATTTAGAGGTCATGGCTTTAGTTCCCGGCTGATACCGAGGGGTTTTTCTTCAAAAAAAGAATAATTCTCAAGGTTACCAGGGTTTTGTTAATAAGTCTTTAAGTTAGTGGAATATCTTCTTTGGCTTTATTCCTTCATATTCTCTATCATCATGTCCTCATCTCCTTGGGACATTGAATATACTCCATGGAAAGAATGGACGATTAGTACATCCGGGCATCTCCTGAGAAATAGTACATTAGTACATTAGTATTGGCTAGTCTTATAATTACTTTAGATACAAATTGATGTAACACAGACACGCGATTTTTTTAAAAATCTGTACACTCATGGTACCATAATAATTGAAATAAAAATATTACAATTGTACTTTAAATTATTAGACCAATTTATTAATGATTTAAAATAATGTAGATTAATCCATAATAAAATTATATTGGAGGATTTTGATAAAGTTTCGATTAATAATATATATTTATAGAATACCAAATTCTAGTGACTTTCAATAAAGGTTGGTAGTCAAAAGTGGGCTTACTATAAAAAAAAATCAGGGTATACGCATGAACAGGGAACACGTCCATCTGTCTTCATGGGTGGGGGATGGATTGTACTTTAAATTATTAGACCATTTTATTAATGATGTAAAATAATGTAGATTAATCCATAATAAAATAATATTGGAGGCTTTTGATAAAGTTTCGATTAATAATACATATTTATAGAATACCAAATTCTAGTGACTTTCAATAAAGGTTGGTAGTCGAAAGTGGGACTACTATAAAAAATAAGGGTATACGCATGAACATGGAACACGTCCATCTGTCTTCATGGGTGGGGGATGGAGAGTAATGATAAGAGGGTGAGGGGGAGGATAATTGATAAAGATTAAGGGGAAATGCATTGGTAGACACACGTGGGACAAACGTTAATCCCGTTTATGCTGGTTAAGAGAGGATGGAAAGGTCAGGATTTGAATCCCGGCTGGCTATACTGATGGTATTTATTTCTTCTGCTCGGAATTACCCGACATTTTAACTCAGTAAATAGCCTGTCTGTCTACTGAGCTAAGGGTCTCGGGTTCGATTCCCGGTATGTTCGAAATATTTATTATTGGTGAAATGTGATTTTCCCCTTTCACAGTGATGAATTAACGTCCATGGGGCTAGATGTTGTGTCTACTATAGATTTTAGTTGGTTTTATAACTCACTTTATGATAATTATTAGTCGGTTCAATAAGTGCACGTTAAATAGAAAAAAAATCGCTTAATGTTTTCACCTACGCAAATGCGTGTACATTTGCTCATACATTCTACTCATCTCTTACTTTTTAAATCAGTGATAATATGCTGAGAGCCCGTAAGAATCATAAGCATAAACATTACAAAATATAGTTACATTAAAAAATCATTAAAGACCTAATTATTTTTTAATCGTTTCAAACTGTTTTTAGAAGCTATTTTAATGACACGATAAACTGAATTTTATTGTTTATAAGAAAATACATGATTTAAGCTACAGACATAACTCTTTTTTTATCGAACTTAACTAGTAACTTATTTTTAAATTATTTGTAACCCACTTCAGTGGCCACGTGGTCTAACGCTCTTCTTTCGTGTTGGACTAGACCACCGAGGACGGTAAGATCAGAGTTCGATCCCAGTAGGTTACATTGAGGGTGGTTTTCTAAATGGTTTTACACGTTCCTTCCACGCAAATGCGAGTGTACTTTATCTAAACTAGACCTTCCCAATCGCTAACACATTAGTTTTATTAGAACGTAGTGGAACTATTATTAAGACGCAATGCTAAAAAAAATAGTGGTTAAGCTTGCGTTTGCCTTGTTTTCAAGGTGTTTTCAGTGGTTTTAATGTTAGATGGATTAATATATCTTTTTGATTTTACTTTTAATGTTTTTTAAGGTATAGCATATTTTGCACTTAAAAATGATATTGTATAATATGTTTTAGGCTTGCTGGTAAAGAAGACTTTGATTAGTTTAATGGTGTTGGTCTGAAACCTATCCTGACATATTAATGATATATGCCTGTATTATTCTAGTGAAAACGCAAATTTTCGCCCTTTTTAAATAAGTTTTCTGGCCATCACGTAACTATGAGGTCAAGAAAGAATTTTAAACTCCCATACATTTATATATTACACATTTGAATTTCATAACTATAACTTTAAAAATAAAAAATAAATATCAATTTTCAATAAATTCTAAATAACTGACGTACATATTCAAAAAATATAAATATTTTAATGCTGTTTATTTTTACTGAATATTTCTACAACTCGGAGAATATTCCGGAAAAATAATTGTGAATTATTTTAAAAGAGAATATTATAAATATAAAGCTTACATCTGGTTTTAATGAATTGAAACAGTTGAATACAAAATAAACATTCACTAAGTTCTGTCCCCTTGACTAAAATAATAAAGATAAAATAAACAAATTTCATTTAATCCCATAGTTATCAAAGCTTTAGGAACTAATAACATCAAGTATTTTATTTTGATGCTTTAATAGCTACGAAAGAGAGGTGAAGAGAGATTGAACAGTAACGAATGGGAAATTTCTAGAAGAGAATGAATGGATTTATCTTAAAACAAGAGAGATTATTAAAAGCTTTCACTATAGAATGTTCCTTAAAAATAAACAAAATAAACTTTTTGGACGAGATCAACCAATACTTCTTGTATACATTGATAATAGTTTGGTTTTAATTTCGTACATACAGTTAGAAAAATTATAATATTACACTTGATAATTATTTTGTTCCACTTAATTGAAAAATTATTTTTGAAATTAACCAATTATATTTAATTTTTTATATTTTATAAGCTAAAATTGTGATTTATTTTTGTTTGATTTTTCAAATTAACTTGGTTTTTTTTGTGGTCCTCTTTAAAATATTTACACTAAAAAGATATATATGATACAGGAACATATCAGAGGTAGTGTACTTTCATTTTAATAGAGGTAGAGTGAAAAAATAATCAAGAAAAAAAAATTCGGATCACACCTAATCGAGATTTGAACCACGTAATTGGAAAACTTATAGATAATAAACGTACGTCCTTACCCACGTTACAACCAGTGCACATATAGTCACTATTGTAATCTATGTAATTTAATCTTATTTTTGTAAATACGTGAATATGATTAAATCAAGTTACATGCCTATTAATAAGCATTGGTTTTCTGGGCGTAGTCGAATTTCGGAATAAGTTATACCTGTCAGCACACATTCAATGAGGGCTCACTCGAATTGGGGAATAAGTTATACCTGTCAGCACACATTCAATGAGGGCTCACTCGAATTGCGGGATAAGTTATACCTGTCAGCACACATTCAATTAGGGCTCACTCAAATTGAGGGATAAGTTATACCTGTGAGCACACATTCAATGAGGGCTCACTAGAATTGAGGGATAAGTTATACCTGTGAGCACACATTCAATGAGGGCTCACTCGAATTGCGGGATAAAGTATACCTGTCAGCCAGTCCACAAAAATTGCGGAACAACCTGTAATCCCATTCAACTCCTAAACACTAACCTAACCTAACCAAACCTAACCTATATTTTGTATTTTAAACAAAGTCATTATGAATTTAGTTTCTACTCCGCAGTTAGTGTGCACCGGTTTTTTTTAGGAATGGATATTTGAAGCGTCGTTTAGAAAATACAAACGTATTAGCGATATTTCATGTGTATTTATTAGATATATTTAACGTACATCTTTTTAACTGACATATAATATCAGCACAAAATAATTTCTGTGAGCGAGCATGAAATGGTCCACCAATCCTGTCGGGAAAGATATTTCCATATACCCCTTAGGGTTCTTTTACATTCCACAGTTGACATGGGACCAACAATCTCAATTATCCTACGAAGGAAGTTGTGCAACATATTTTTGATCGCTCAAGAAAAATTCACCGACACCGACTGGATTTGAACCAACCAACATCAGGTACTGAGGTGAGCTCTTTATTCCAAGACCCCTGAGAGCGACGATATTATCTATTGAAAGGGGCAACTCTAGATCGCATAAATATACATAATTATATATAGTATATTTTTCTAACAGTCAGATATGTCTATTTTTAAGAAACTTATGGAGTTCTTAATCAATCAATTTATTCAGCCAGGTGACCTGGTGGTCTAGGGGTAAGGTGTCAGACTTCTGTGCTGGTGGCCGGGGTTCAAACCCAGGTCCCTGCACTGATTTATCTGATTACCAAATCCTTCCTTCACCTCTGACAAGACATCTTGTGAATGTGGGGAATGCCAGGCCTCCACCGTGGTTCGGATTCCACGTTAAACTATAGGTCCTTCATTTCATATCACAATCACCCAACCATTACACATTAGCGTAAGTGCGTACAACCCGAATGGATAGTAAGACACGGTGCTAATAATAATAATACTAATAATAGATTATTCAGCCAAGAATTTGAAACATTGGCTAAGATGTCTGGAACACTAACCAATAATACATCATTTTAAAAAGCAGCTGGGTTGGTAAATTTTATTTCTAAACTTTCTTACTGAGTTTATGATCACTGAGGATAAACGGCAGACATAATATACTTTATTCACCCCTGATTTATCCAAACATATCCACGCACCAAGTCTTGAATACAAAATGTGAATTTAGTGTCCCATTAGTCTATCTTGAATTGAATGTGCGTGCGTGTATGTGGGTGAGTGTATGTGGGTGTGTGTGTGTGCGTGTGTGCATATATATATATATATATATATATATATATTTGTTTCCCACACATGTCCCGTACGTTGTCTACTTTAATCCAGGCATGCTCAAATAACTTAATGGCCAATGCCGATGATTGGCTATCCTCTCCAACAACATGTCCACAATTAACGTCAATCAGAACGGGTTTGATTGGGAGATACACAGTTTATAAAAATATATATTCAATTAGGAAGAACAATACATCGTCCGATTCGTTGGGAACGTGGACTAAATGTGAAACACGTTAATCTAGTCTGGTTTGTTTGGAATAGGGAGGCCAGGTTTCAGATCCAAGCAAGATGCTGTGATGACTCTTTTTTTTTTCTTAAATGGTTTCTGAATTCACCTCAACGTGTGTGGGCACATTTACTTTATATTCAAACTTTATCATATCCATCAATTTAATTTATAAAAATGTGAATTATTTCCAAAACATGATTTTTTTATAATATTGGAAATACGAATAACATTATGTCCTAGAAAGTTTTATCTTGGTGTGATGCAACCTTTAGCTAAGATTTAAAAGGGTATCATTCAAATTTTACTCGGTCATATATTCATTATCTGGGATTTAGTTAATGGTTAAAATGAGGAATACATTAGCTATTAAAAATCAGCATAAGCCTATTATCTTAAAAATATTTAAAATTCAAAATTTGTATTATATTAAATATCGTTATTGTTATGGATATATAATAGTCTCATGGGTCGTTAACATGTGCATAATATATTGTTTAGTGTGTGTACAAAAATTACAATAAAGATAGAATACGTTGTCTATGCCAAGGAACTTATACACAATATACAGTCCAATTTTCATAAGAAAAACCTTATCTTATAGAAAAGTTACAATATTTGCTTTAATGTAGGCTTTTCCCATGTCATATCATAATTATGATATACAGCTGTCACTTTTAATATATACCTATGAAATAAAATTAATAATGTGATAGAATGTCTCATATTTTGGTAGTCTATTAAAAAAGACGTTTGTATTTTTATAAATTCTGTACTTGACTAGCTGAGAATGGGGAGAGCGGGTTTCAAATCTCGGTGCTTTATACTGAGGTTGATTTTTCCTAAATGTTTCCCACTTTCTTTCCACGCAACTATAGATAAATAACCTCTAAATCTGTTACTTCTTAATCCCTACCCCATTAGAGTAATTATCATTTAGGCGTGTAGCCTGGACATATAGTATTGCGTGGTGATTTAAAAAAAAATGCATTTCCATGGCAACACTGTACTACCCACTCCTTCAACCTTATCGAAAGTTGGAGGGCGATGGAAGATGTCGGGTCACGGTCGATGGGTAAGGTGGGGGAAGTGGGATTAGGCCTGGGTCAACGTCTGTTGCATGAGGGTCATGACTCATGGCATCACCTTTTATTTGAAGACTATACCATCCTATAGTTTCACCTGCCCTCTTCACAAGATCTAGTGGTGGATTGATTTCCCAAAATCTCTCTCTCTCATATATATATTTATCTAATTCATATGTGGCTCTAAGTTATTACAGTTTAAGTTATGGATGACAAAAGGCACACCTTGAGAGAATTTACAAAGACTGTCGTGGTCAATGACCCCAAATTAAGTTATTGTAGTACACTTTTCCTCCCAAGGTGGATTGGGCACTGATACTCTGCAGTAAGATTTCCCTACCGAGGTGGATTAGGCATAGCTACATTGCACCACGAGTTCCATCCCTAGGTGGATTGAGCATAGCTACATTGCACCACGAGTTCCATCCCTAGGTGGGTTGAGCATAGCTACATTGCACCACGAGTTCCATCCCTAGGTGGGTTGGGCATAGCTACATTGCACCACGAGTTCCATCCCTAGGTGGATTAGGCATAGCTACATTGCACCACGAGTTCCATCCCTAGGTGGGTTGGACATAGCTACATTGCACCACGAGTTCCATCCCTAGGTGGATTGAGCATAGCTACATTGCACCACGAGTTCCTTCCCAAGGTGGATTAGGCATAGCTACATTGCACCACGAGTTCCATCCCAAGGTGGATTAGGCATAGCTACATTGCACCACGAGTTCCTTCCCAAGGTGGATTAGGCATAGCTACATTGCACCACGAGTTCCTTCCCAAGCAGAACTGGGCACCGCCACATTGCACCACAATTTCCTTCCCAAGGTGGATTTGGCACTAATACTTTGTTGTGCGATTTTCCTCCCAAGTATTGGGTACTGGTAGCCTAACCTAACCTAATTAGTACACTTTTCCTCCCAAGGTGGATTGGGCACTGATACTCTGCGGTAAGATTTCCCTACCGAGGTGGGTTGGGCATAGCAACATATCACCACGAGTTCCATCCCTAGGTGGATTGGGCATAGCTACATTGAACCACGAGTTCCTTCCCAAGGTGGATTAGGCATAGCTACATTGCACCACGAGTTCCATCCCTAGGTGGATTGAGCATTGCTACATTGCACCACGAGTTCCATCCCTAGGTGGGTAGGGCATAGCTACATTGCACCAAGAGTTCCATCTCTAGGTGGATTGGGCATAGCTACATTGAACAACGAGTTCCTTCCCAAGGTGGATTGGGCATAGCTACATTGAACTACGAGTTCCTTCCCAAGGTGGATTAGGCATAGCTACATTGCACCACGAGTTCAATCCCTAGGTGGATTGAGCATAGCTACATTGCACCACGAGTTCCATCCCTAGGTGGATTGGGCATAGCTACATTGCACCACGAGTTCCATCTCTAGGTGGATTGGGCATAGCTACATTGCACCACGAGTTCCATCCCTAGGTGGATTGGGCATAGCTACATTGCACCACGAGTTCCTTCCCAAGCAGAATTGGGCACTGCTACATTGCACCACGATTTCCTTCCCAAAGTGTATTGGGCACTTCTACATTGCACCACGAGTTCCTTCCCAAGCAGAACTGGGCACCGCCACATTGCACCACGATTTCCATTCCCAAGGTGGATTTGGCACTAATACTTTGTTGTGCGATTTTCCTCCCAAGTATTGGGTACTGGTAGCCTAACCTAACCTAACCTAACCTAGCCCTGTTCCCCTTTCACTAAGAATTAATTTTACCTCTGATATACTTTAAGCAGTAGCTAACGTTCAGCTTGATGGCTTATACTGAACTGTAGTCTATTGTAATTACAATTAATATTATACTATGAAGTATGCAATACACCTGTTAGCTTTCGTACAAATACTTCTATATAAATTTACAGTGCCCAAACCAAAAATGTATCATATACAAAGTACCCAATCCACCACCACCCTTATTTAAAACCTAAACAATGTCAAATTAGTCAGATCACACTGTATTAATGTCACAAATTGATTAGTTAGAGTTCACCACAATGCCTCATAAAATTCCTAATTAAATCAGTGGTTAGAGATAACTTTTAATTTGAATTTTAAAAGGAAATATTTGGATAATTCAAAGTCTGTACTTTGTTAATTTTATAATCTTACTAATCTCAAACTTAATTTAGGGTGATTGGCCCTTTTCGTTTGGCGTGAAAATACAGAGCCGTTGAAATAAACGGTTATATTTAAAAATATTTATTGTTTTTCAATTTTATTTTTGGAAACGGTTTGTTCAAGAATAGAAGCATGTTGATTAAGCTATACTTTTTATATACACACCTTCTCTATAATTTTAACAGTGATCAAACACAATTAATAAACATTGATACATTATCTTAGAAGGGGTGTTGAAAGTATTAACATAAAAATTTCCCTTCTTTCTCGAGAAAACTGATATTTCCAAACGTATGATTTTTTCCGCAAGAACTGTCCGGTAGCCAGCGCCACCTAAAGTTTCCGTGATCCAACCATTCTTGTTGGCGTGGAAGGATACTTTGGTCGGCTGTGAAGACATTCCACGCCTTTCACCCTCCCACCCACCATTCCACAAAATATTTTTTAGACTTGCACTCGACAGGGCCAAGGGTCTTAACGATCTTTGTTAAATATCACCCCATGTGCCAATAATGTCAATTAAAGTTTCCTAGAATAGGTGATGTTTTGGCTCGTAATTCATCGCTTCTATGTGACAATTTAATCAAGTGATGCACATTGAGGAAGGAGTAAACTTTCTCGTTGCGTGTCTTTATTGATTTAAGTCTGCTATTTTTGTATGATTATTTTTCCAAGTTCTTATATTTTGAGTTAACATTTTTAATTTTCCTCGACACCTCGGAGAGAAAGTTTTTTGATCGTAAAAAAAAACTGAACTTGAGATTTTGATAAATATTGACATTTAATGACCCCCTGAAACAAAATAATAAGTGGTTATCGCAATGCCGTCTGTCTTTCTGTACCTCAGGCTAGAGCCGAATATACTCTACCGATTAGGCTAAAACTTGGTATATGGAGTTTTCATAAAGTCCCCCACAAGATATTTTGTGGAATTAGATATCCAAACATAAAATTAAGGGTAGTTTACTGAAGGACAAAATAAGTAAAAATAAATTATCTTAAAATTCACTCTAACGATTTTGATTACAAATTATATCTGGATATTTTATTTATTTATTTATTTATTTAGCACCACGTCTTAATACCCGTTAGGGTTATACGCTTTAGTACTAATTACGCTATTGGGTTAGGAATTAGGACGGTTGTAATTAGAGGAAGTGAAACCACATTTGTGGGGATGGAGAGTTTAAAACCATTTAGGAAAAAAAACCCACCCAGTTCACCCAACCGAGATTCTAACCTCAATCTTCACATTCTTGGCAGTCCAGCTCAATACGAATCTGGATATTGCTAAACATTATAAACAAAAGGACTTTTAGGGTACTTTACATGTAGGAGATTTTCCAATTTTCATAATTTTTCCCTAAATTTTTGAGACACAAAATAACTTATCATTGTAAAACCATGGTACCTTTAAAGATACAATCTTTTATTTGAAATATATTTTTATAAAACAAATAGTATGTATGGTTTTTAATTCAGCTCTTTGAAAATAAATTTGAGTCTTATGCTCTTTAATGGACAAAGATGTCTCTCTTTGCTCAATTTTTCTGTAAGAGTGTTCCTAGTTCCTAATCTCATAGAATAATTAAGAGTTTATATTATTTAACTTACGATCTTTGGTGTAGTATTTCTATAATAATGTATACATAAATACCTATTATTATTTTCAGATATTTTAAGTTTTAAGTAAATATCTATATTAAGATAAAAGCGGGCTAAAGTCTGAGCGGTGCACCGTACCATGTTTTTGCTGTTGTAAATATTGTGTATGTACAGTAGCTCCATGGTTTCTTTGGTGCTGACTGACAGCTCACAGCTGATAGCTGACAGCTTTGAAAAGCCACCAGAACAAATTATGTATCCCTACGTCGAGCCATATGATCTGCAAAATATGTGTTTAGCAGCTGTCACTTCTGATAGTCAAAATTTAGGTATATACCTAAATTTTGTCTGTCAGAAGTCAGCTGTGAGCTGTCAATCAACACCAAAGAAGCCATGGGGCTACTGTACGTTTTATATAGCATATATAACGTTTGTTGGTATTTATTTGTAGCATATTTTAGGTTATTGATTTATTGTTTACTAGCTACCTAGATACTCTTATAAACGGTTAGTTCAGATTCAAGATATTTAGTTGTTTTTTTCAAATATCCTTTGGACTTATAGAATTAAAAAAGTTCTACAGTATATTAATTTTCAAACAATACTGTTACATATACCACTATTACATTGAAAAACTTTCCCATTTACAAGTCACTTCTCGTTCATTCCGTCGAACGCCAAATAGACTGACCAGTTTTTTTTTTCTCCAAAGTTTTTTAACCTTCTTGACGAGACAAGTTTAGTTTATAACCGAATCATAAATTGTAATTATAACGACTAGAGGCAGTGATATGATAGTAGTAATTTAGTTACATGGGTTTGCCTCGTGATTTTCATAAATAATCGAATATACTTTGAACACACGATTGCAATATTTTTTGGGCATCACAAAAATAATTTATGTTTTGTTTAGTACTTAAATAATAGTATTCTATGTCTAGCTTCCACTTAACATAATCAAAGAGTTTGGCATACTTATTTATTAGCAGGTGTCTTATGGAGACAGATCTACAGTCCAATTTTTTTTAGAGATTTTTTTTTATGAAATACAAACACATTCTACAATGGCTAAAATTGAAAATATTTTATTATTTGATATATGTCATTTTATTTATTTTGATACTATATATCAAAAGTTAAATATATATATATATATATATATCATGAAAAAACATATGAATGCGTTAAGCCAGTATCAGTAATTGTTTTTAGCTCTAAGCCATGTTCATTCGAAATAAAATTAGGTTATAAATAGACGTATTTCAAACAATTTTTCATAATTTATTTGAGGTATTTAACGTGCACTTGCTGAACATAAAGATTATATTATTACACGAGAATTTCTATAAGCGAGAGCAAAATGACCTACCAATTTTGCCGGTAAAGGTATTTTCATATACCTTCCAGAGTTATTTTACATGCCATAGTTGTCATGAGACTGACATCTTTACTTCCCTTCAGAAGGAAAATATGCTATGGATCTTTATCTCTAAATAAAAGTAAATTTACCTCAGCTGGGTTTGAACCCATGATCATCGGAACTTGAGGTGAGTACTTTACCTCAAAACCAATAAGGTGGAACAAAGTGTTTAGTTTTAGGCAAGGTGTCATAAAATATGTGTTATTATAACGAATATGATTTTAAAAGAGAACCTTCATTTTTATTAGTCTATTTCCTTGCATAATCTAAGTGTTTCTTGTTCATTACATTGAAAGTTTTTCTTCTGGATGAATTATAAGTTTTGAAAATACACTAAACCAGTTATTGACATGAATAACCTCTCAACCCACATGTTGGATTTGAGCCTCAAATCTTCGTTACCAGTAGTCCACATACTAAGCTTTATATCACGTGAGTATATATGAAAGAGGTGGACAACACGTGGCACCCTTGCCATTAGTCCCACTCTAAGACATTTAAGTGGTATTCTCAAGGCTTATTCTTCGCGCTTCTTCGACGGAAAAAGTCCAACATTGATTAATACCAAACAGTTAAATAAACTCATTCAAACATAAATATAATTTTTTTATTTTAATATGTTTTATTACTCACTTCGGTGGCTGTGTGGTCTAAGGCGTAACCCTCTCAATAAAATGGCCTGCTAGTTACGAGGAGATTACAGTTTGAACCCAATCCGGTGTACTGAGGGTGGTTTATCCATAAATGGTTTCTCACTCTGACACCAGGAAAATAAGAATACATTTTCTTTAAATTCAACCTTTCCTATCCCAAAACCATTAGCGTAAAAGCACATAGGTGTAGCCTATTGCCCAAAACATTTGTAATATATGGTAATGGAAAAAATGTTTTCTTATTAAAAATTTGTTGTGATTTACTATAGAATGTGGTTGTTTTACTAATCGTTATTATTAATAAAAAATAGCTAAACAATAACGAAGTAAGTTAATTTATACCAATTATTTATCATCCATATTTAAAAAAAATAGTCTTAAGCTTTTTCTGGATTGTGTATTATGTACAGTAATGATTATTTCTACCCAATAGAACTATTTTATATAGATATTTTTATAATATTTTTAATTTTTTAAATATCACCTAAAATAAATATAAATAGACCAGAACTCTCTATGCCTCACTCAGGAGCCAAAAAATATAAAACATTGAAAAATATAGGCTTTATACAATTTTATTGTATTTTTCGCATGATATTGGTTGTTCCTGAAAAAATGTTTGGCCAACACTGATTTACAAAAAATAAATAAAAAATGCGTGTGGATAAAGGAAGTTAACAATGATAAAGTTTAAAACGTTACATGAGATTATTAGTATGATATTTTAATTAGTAAGAATACTATTTTAAATGGGGATGTTATCAAATGTTTTTTTTACTTGTATTTTTCTCTCAACTGAATGCTTTTTGGTGTCTCCTTTACCCTTAATTTTTCTCTCTCCCTGTTGTACATGCGTTATTTAATAGTATCACTATCAATTACTAGTTGTAGCTGCCAGCTAACAACAACTCTTCTTTTTAATCCCAGAGGACCACTCGAGTTCATTATCCAGTGGCGAAAATAATCAATCTGCTTGTTTTCATTAATATAGTCTGGACTTGTAACCAATTAGTTTGACTATATATTTTTTTAGTTAAAAAAAATATTGAACATATTTTAATACTTGCTTCAATAGACCATGTGTCTACCAACATTTTTACAATATGTACTTGATGATTTAAGAAAATGATTCAATCTAGTCTTGTCTGTTTTTAATTTGACTTCAAATCCGGTATTTTGATCTCAATTGAGTTTACTGAAGTGTATTTACAAAAGAGTTTCTCGCTCTACCACCACAAAAATGTGGATACATTAATTCTTAAATTCTGCCCTCCTCACCCTTATATATTAGTGTATACTTTAAAATAGTCATGATGAATAGTAGAACGTAATATATACAAATGATTACTCAATCATAATTATTAATGATAGCTTTATTTACTAGTCTCAATAGATTCTATTTAGAACGATTTGAAAGTCACATTGCTATCTACGACAGCTAGTTAAGTGGTTTGGCAAATGATTGGCAGTTATTTTTTCGTATCTATAGATTCCCAATCAAGGAATAGTGCACTAGTTTTACAATGGGATAGGTAGGTGCCCAATACTTGATATTTGTCTATACTAAAAAGATTATAAGATTAACAACTCGTTTAATTGGACAAAATAAAACTTTATTCTTGAGCAAGATTTATGGAAGCAACTTTAAAAAAAACTCATAAATTAATCCTTCAATAGCTAATACACTACGATCATGCATTTAGCTTAAAATTGGGTGTATCATAAATAAGGTTATTTATTTTTTATTCTGCTACACACGTCTATAGTACTCAACTGATTAGGACCATACTTTGTGTAGTTTAAGGGGGTTCCAAAGGAAAGAACTTCCAGCATACAGTTAAGTTTGTTTTCAGCCTGTAGTTTCCTAGATAAGCTAAAAACTAGTATATGTGTTTTATTTAGCAACACGTCTTACTACCCATTCGGGCTATATTCTAAAAAAAATCTTATAAATATTAATGGCATTGATGCTGATTTCTTAGTAACACCATTCCCCCTCTTTATCTTAAACTGAAATATATGTTTAACCTGGTAATTTTTTAAGTAATAAAAATAGAAATACCTGAGGTCTTGATTTTAAAGCATTATATAAGTGGCTTTTTATGGTTTAAATTGAAAATTGGAAAAAATATGCCCGTGAAAAATTTATTTGAAGATAAATTTGGGTATTTTTGACTATTTTATATAGGTGATTAAATGTTTACTAACGTGTCATTTAGGAGCCAAATATCTTTTTCAATACTTCTTGACATCGTTTGTTAGTTATAATAAGATATTAAATATTAATAAATCATTGGAGTTGGAAATGGTTCCATCAAAACGTTTTAAATTTTTTTTTACAGAATGGTTATATTTAAGAAAAATGTCATGTTTTGACATTCTAAGAATATATCTGGTTCCTGCAATATCTTATTTGAATGACTTAAATGATATATTCATACCTACTTTTATAAACAGTGATTTGAGGAAACTTTTAGATGAACACGAAAATATTTTTTAAAGTCATCATTGATACAATATTAGTGAATTTATTATAGTAATTCTTTTGTAGATATTCACTATTTCGATCCATTACTGTGGTATTTGCAGTCCACATAATTTGACTTATTATTATTATTAGCACCGCGTCTTACTACCCGTTCGGGTTATAAGCACTTACGCTAATGTGTAATGGTAGGGTGATTGTGAGATGAAATGGAGGACCTACTGTTTAACATGGGATCCGAACCACGGTGGAGGCCTGGCATTCCCCACATTCACAAGATGTCTTGTCAGAGGTGAAGGAAGGGGTTGGTAATCAGATAAATCTGTGCCGGGACCAAGAATTTAACCCCGGCCACCAGCACAGAGGTCTAACACCTTAGCCCTAGACCGCCAGGTCACCAATGATTTGACTTATTAATTTCGGAAAATTGTATTAGTTGCTTTTATTATTGTTAAACGTTTCTTCGTATTAGAATCAGTAAAGAGCAAACCGGCCCCGTGGTGAGGTGGTCAGTGCACCTGGCTACGAACCTAGGGTACCCGGGTTCGATTCCCGGTTGGCACCTTGAGTACTTTTCCCTTGAGAAGGGAATGAATGATCCCAACGTTCGCGTATAACTTGGCTTAAATTAGGTTAGGGCTCACACAACTTCCTTAGGGTACGTTCAAATATTACGTAAGCACCTTAGGGATGGAGGAAGTTCAAGTTTTGCTTATTTCTGCTGACAAAGAGGGTAGGGGGTCAGAACAATGCTTACGTAAGACAGAGAGAGAACGACAAAATTGAGGGAGGGCGCATCGTAAGCGGCTTGGACTTGGGGCAGCAATGAAGATGCTATGTGGACAAACGAGGAAGAAGTGGATAAGCCTATATAAGTAAGCCAAAGCTTGTGTGACCTATCCCCCCCCCCTCCACCCCACTCCCAACACTAAAATATAAACATAATAATCTAAAGTGTTTGAACGTGGATTAAAGGACCTTGGTTATCGGATTAAATTGAGTCTAAGCCTTTGGGTATTATTTTTTATAAATATAATATTCATGTATTCACTAATAATATTTTTTTTATATCTTCAATTAAAAGTGAATTAAAATTTTAAACTTTTAAAATTTTATAACTTGTTTTAATTTTACCTTTTCAATAAATTTAAATTCATTGTATACCAGTGTTAATTGTCCCAATTATTTCGGAATATTAATTTACATCTTTATGTTAATACGAACCATAAAATTATAAATTGTATGCATTTTTAATTTTTTTTTATCATCACGTCTTACTACCTGTTCAGGCTATAGGCAAAATTGCACGAAAAAAAGAATGATTATTCCTGTGAACAAATTGAAAAAAAAGTTGACAAATCTTACGTAAGAAAAAGGTGGGAGGGGGTTCAGACATTTACTTATTTTGGCTTACAAGAGGGTGGGGAAGGAGTTAAAATGGCCAAAAATGTGCTTACGTAGTACTTGAACACCCCCTAATAACTGTCATCAAATCATCTCATTGCGGGTACGACGTATAGCCGACCTCATATAGTGTACCTTGAGCAATTCTCTGGGCTACCAGAGCGACGAATAGTCTACATACAGGGGACAGAATCAGATGTGATATCCCTACCAGACACATCTACCATACGATAAAAAAAAACTACAGTACCCCGAAAGGTGAACAGTCTTATCTTGACCCTATCTTATAAGCTGCAGCATAGTGTCATTTTGATACCTTTCAAGTTAAACAGAGTGTACACTACATGTTTGAAAAGCAGTAGACAACTTGTTACCTGACAATTTATTTACGTTGGCAACACGAGGATTTGATCTTAGGTCCTAGATACTTGAGATTTTTTTTCATAATTACTAATAAAACACATAGACAGCTTGAATTTATTCACTCTCTATATATTATTTTATTGAAATATTGAACCACTTACGTATTCAACCCCTTTTTTTAAATCTTAGATCAAGATTCAACCACTTATTCTCTTTATCAGAAGAGGTGGACTAAGTGCAAGCCAAATTTAAAAACGACAGAAGTGGGAAAAGAAATAAAAGGAGTTGTGATTTGGCAACAACGTGGCTAGAAAAACGGTTCCTACCAAACTGGTAATACAATATGGGATCCTACGCACGGCTGGCTGCTATTATTTACGACGAGACAAGTAACAATGAAAGTAAACCTACGCCCGAGGAATCTTCTTAATGACAGTGTTGTAAGTGTGTGTGTGTGTGTGTTTTCATATTATGTACAGGCAAGAACGAAAAAAAAACCTGTTGATTTATATTTTGTGTCATGGCACCCAGTTTTGTCGCAATGGTTTAATTCGTCCAAAAAGAGACTTGAAATTTGCACCCCTGTTGTATTCATTATGGGATGGATAAACATCACCCCCTATGTGACACAAAATAATAATCATAATAATTGGGTGTCAAATAACCGCACAAAATAAATATTAAAAAGGAGATAAAAAAGAGGCAGCCTGTTTATCATTAAAAAACAGAATGATGAAAGAACTTCAATTTTAATAACCACGTAAGATATCACTTAGAAGAATAGAGGAAACTAATATGTAATAATTAGGTATTGAACTGATTTTCATTATGATCTATCCTATCAGCAATATATTTTTGAACGAGACTGTACTATTTGTGTGCATTGGTGTGAAAGGGAGATAGAGGAGATCGGGTGTCATAACTTCAACGGAGACTGGATAGTGTCATTCACCCTTCACATAAAGTGGGCGGTCCAAAATAGTAATTGTCTCAAAAGTTGATGGTCATAGGTTCAGTTACCTGAAGTACACTCGTCTGCAATTACATTTAGTCGATTAGAAATAATTATATATATTGTTTTATTTGAGATATTTAACTTTAACTTTCTTAAACGGCTAATTATATCACCATGCGGCGTTAAAACTAAAACAGACACCGCACCCAGACCCCAGCCTTAAATTTATCACTATGAAAGGCTAATCCACATATGTCTGTCATCGAAACTAACCCTAATAGTGGCGGAAAATGAATATAAAAAGGTTTCACTTAAACGTACAAATTAAAAGAAGAAACAAATTAGCATTTTAGCAGGTCTCTTTGGACATTTTAATGTAAGAAGAACCAATAACAGGCAAAATGTTTTGTTTTTTACACTATGGAGCGTCAAATATGCTTTCCATTTCTCTCTATTTATAGAAAATTGTGTGTAGTTTTGACAGTATAGCACCCACTTTGGTGGTCGCATGGTCTAAAACGCTACTCTCGTGTTGATAATAGACTCCCGATAACGGAGAGATTTGGGTTCGATCCCAGCCAGATGTACTGTGGGTGGTATTCTATAAATGGTTTTCCATTTTCCCTACACGCAAATGAGGATACACTTCAGCTGAATTATACCTTCCTAATACCTAAAATGTTAGTATCATTAGTACATAGGCGTATAACCTGAAGGGTGGTAACACGCAGTGCTAAGAAAATCCAAATAATATAATAGCCTTGGCACACTAATTGGTTAAGCTTCCATGCCAAGATGTAGTTTTTCAACTATTATTAAAATAATTGAAATGTACTCCTTTTATTGGAGGTACTTTTATTATTAAATTCTTATCACGACGTCTTAGTACCTGTTAAGGTTATACACATATATGATAATTACTATTAAGATGGTGGGGATGAGTAATGAAGAGTTTTAGAAGTAATCTACCCAAATTTGTTTGGAAGGAGAATGGGAAACCATTTAGGAAAAAATCCACCTTCAGTTTATCCGACCGAGATAAAAGTTCATATCTCCCTGTCATCAGCAGGAGAGTTTAACACGAGGCTGACACCTTAGACTATTCGACCACCGAAGCGGGTCCTACACTTATCTATGACTCTTTTCACCCGAGGGTGGAAAAAAACTATTCAAAATTTACATATATTTATTCTCTTCTATCAATGAAAATATTTCAGCCCTTTAATGAAATACATCTTTACTAAACAAAATTACACACTTTTTATTTTAAGAAAAAGATGTCCAAAATCCTTAAGGCTTACTAAAACTTTCTTTCAGGAACAATAACATATTATTAAACTTATGGGCTTTTCATAGGGAAAAACATACATTCCTCATTACAACTAAACATGTGCATGTTTAGTTTATCGGGCTACAAACAAATATCCATTATCGTGAACTAATGTTTATTATTATATATATAGCCTTTTACAACTTGATTAAAAATATAAAATACTTCAAAAAAGTTATTAGATATTAGCTGATCCTATACAATTATTTTTACTAACTTACTAGTAATCTCATTTTTGCTATTAATCGATGTTAAAATAATTTGCAAACCCTAATTCATTAGTGTAAATAAACAGATATCATGGACGAGTATTAGGACGGGTTGCACAAACAAAACCAATTAGGTTAGGTAACCGAGAGACCTGTATCAGCCCCAAAACAAAATTTAATAAATTACTATTAAACTTCTTTAATATAAAACATGTATTTAGACAAGGTCTTGATTGACAATACAAAATAATACATCCACGAATAACTTCTTCAAACCATCGACCAGGCTTAAACTAATTACCTCTAAATCTGTGGTTATCATTATTGACCCCTCGACCACGTGACGAAGCTTAATCCTCAACTACAGTACAACTTTCATCAGAAGAGCCTAATCTAACAACTATAATATCTAATCAAGATTTACTTCCATTTATTTATACATTAGGCCATGTGATTTGAAGCTGTTAATTTTAGATAGATATTATCAATACCTATAAAATAACATTAATAATATATGAAAAGGTTTCAAATGTTGATTGCAAAAAAGTATGTATTTTTTAAAGGGTAATATCATGAAAATTGGAGTCTCGCTTCTCTGCTTAGCTATATAACCTTGGAAATAATCCTTTCCTATGCTGCACTAGCTGGATTAGATGAGGTTTTGGTCCAACCTCATCTCCCCACCCTCCCTTCCTCCTCCACCAAGTAAGGGAGGAAATAAGATACGGACCAGTAGGTCAAGCCTAGGCCCACCCGTTGTTTCGGAGAAGCACCTTGGTGGATCCATACCAATTTGGATAGGGGAGGGGTAAAGGAGGGGGGCTTGGGGGAAATGCCAAACTTCAGGGAGGATGCCCTTCTGCCCCTGGATTAAGAACCTGCAGAATATGAAATAATAGGAAATGGGGTGAGGAAAGTAGTTTAAGACCTTTGAAGAGGAACGGAAGAAAAATGTAGTCCAATTTGCGTAGGAAAATACAAGAATTTTTTTTAGTGGTCAATATTGACCATATTTTACTATTTTGTTAGCGTACCGTTTACTACCAGTTCGTCTTATACGCGTGTGTAATAATTACACTAATGTGTTAGTTGGGAGGAAGGTTGCATTTAGATAAAATGTACGGACATTAGCGTGGAATAAGAGTGAAAAAAATCACTTAGCAAAAATTATATTCAATACATCCAACCGGAATTTTAACTCTGATCTTCTCGTCATCTAAAGGACATTCTATTGCGAGAGAAACTTCTTAAATCATCACCGAAACTGGTAATATAAGTGTTAAGAGAGACAGTTGCGCATCACATGACTTGAAGTATGAATGCTTTTTTTTTATGCTTCTAGCTGTCAACTAAGGCTCTTCCTCTGCAAATAACACTGTAACTTATCCAGATCTCAGAATAATAATAATATTTAGCACCGCGTCTTAATACCCGTTCAGATTATACGCTTTAAGTACTAGTTAACTTAATGGATTAGGAATTGGGAATATTGAATTAGAGGAAGTGAACCTGCATTTGCGTGGAGGGAGAGTGGAAAACCATTTAGGAAAAACCACCCCCTAGTTCACCCGACCGAGATTCGAACCTCGATCTCCCCGTCCTCGGCAGTCGAGCTCAACACGACAAGAGCGTTAGCCAACTACGCCACCGAGGCGGGTAAGATCTCAGAACATTGTGTGATTTACTTTCCCACTTCCGTAACTTTCCCGAGAAGTTAAATGGTCTGAGAAAAGAAACATTAAAAAAAAAGGAGAGTGATCGTAAAACACAAAACCTTTGGATCACAATAATGAAGCAGAGATAAGCCCCTTATTTAAGACACAAAATCAGACACCTAAGCTCAGTTGGTAGCGTGTCTATCTACTGAGCTATGAGTCCCGGGTTTGATTCTCAGCGTGACAAAAAAAAATATAATTGTTGAAATGTGAGTTCACCCTTTCACATTGGTGAATATCCAGGGGCGGACTGGATGTTGTGCCTCTCTTAGTATTATGTTATATTATAAGACATATGAAGCCATGACAGGCCTTTCCAGCAGGTAGAGGAAGATATATTCCATTCACGGTACGAATTGACTTCTGAAAGGCCTTTTTCCTTACCATAAATCTACTATATAGTAGGATATTGGTAGGAAAAAAAGACCTTTCAGAGAGTAATTCCTACTGTGAATGGAATATATATGGCTTGAGTAAAAGACTAACCCAGGTCACAGGCTGTGAACAGTAATTGATGTTTTTAATTTAAAACAAAAGCCAAGGCACCCTCATACAAGAAGGAACGTGTACAAATACGCCAATCTGATAGGGAGGTTGGGATTTCAAACCCAATCGGCTGTATTATGATAAGTTTTACTTTTCTAAATGTTTTCCCAATTTCTAGCTTCACAAATTTATTTACACTTATTATAAATTCTTTCTTCCATTTCTTAGACCCATAGTTTAAAAAAATATTATATTTGAGGTAATTCACGTTCACTTTCTAAACCAAAAGCCCACATCAGCACATGGCTTATAAACTAGCTTTTATTTAGAATATAGCCACAAAACCCAGTCCCCAGGCAGTTAATTCATCACTGTCTAAAGGGGAACCTACATTACACCAATTATACATTTTTTAGGCCATACCAGGAATTGAACCTGGGTCTCTTTAACACTTAGGCAGGTATATATGTTACCACGTGATCAAAAACATCAAACTTTCATACAGTTGTAAATGAGTGGATTGCCCGGACGTTGCCGAAACAAGGTATTATTTTATACGGTTTTATTGGTACTATTTACAAGATATTATTATAATCTCAGTAAAAAGGGAAGAGCTGAAGTAATCTAGCAAAAAACACTATTATTTTCCTTGATAGAGAATAAATAAAGTCTTTGGGGGAAAAAAACTCAATTAAAAACATGTAGCTGCAAGTTGGGATACATTAAAAGAAAATTCTCCCTGTTATAATTATGTTTTCGAAGTGTTAAGGTATTTTTTACACGCCCAGTGATTTTTAGAAACACCTTATACTTGTGTGGTATTATAGAATACCCTTTAGCAGGAGGAAACATTAACGGTAGGAAGAATTATAGTTTACTACTCTGTATAAACAAGAGATTCATAATTTTAAATTGCAGGAGTGCACGGGTCTGATAAGATAAAATGAGGTACGTTTTAAAACCGGAACAAACTTTTAACTAGACTGTTCACTTAGAACTATCTTGGAATGAAATAGGTTTGCATACATTTACTACATGCTACTAAACCCAAATGTGTATAAAAATAGTTTATATTTTGTTAAAATATATTGTTGGGTAACTAGATCCTTGGGTGACCTGGTGGTCTAGGGGTAAAGTGTCGAACTTCTGTACTGGGGGTCCAGGGTTCAATCCTCGGTCCCGGCACAGATTTATCTGATTACCAAACCATTCCTTCACCTCTGACAAAACATCTTGTGAATGTGGGGAATGCCAGGCCTCCACCATGGTTCGGATCCCACGTTAAACTGTAGGTCCTCCATTCCATCTCACAATCACCCTACCATTACACATTAGCGTAATTGCGTATAACCCGAACGGGTAGTAAGACATGGTGCTAATAATAATAATAATAATAATAATAATAATAATAATAATAACAACAATAACAATAACTAAATCCTTTAATAATATTGGCGATTTTTTTTAACTCCATGGTATCACTATGTATGCAAGCTATACCGATTGAGTGGCGGTCATATTTTGGCGAATATAGTTCCAACATTTGTGGATAGAGGGTGTAATTCGGTCATCAGCACTGCTATTCCTCCAGCCATTAATCTCATTTTTTACAAAATTAAACTGCTGCTGCTGCTTATTCATTCAAGTAGCTCCTCATTTGTTCTCACGAGGCTTAGTTTGATCATGTTACAGACACACTGCTACACGGAAAGATCTGGAAGCTCAGGGTATCAAACCTGGAGCCTCTGGATCTGTCGCCAGGAACTCAGGCCATTAGATCACAGTGGTGGCCGTTAATCATAAATATAGATCTAAATATTAATTTATAATTATATATAATTTTAATATAATGCCTGCTTAAATCTTCATCTAAGATCTAGGGATGAGTAGGGAATATTTAGGTAAATGCTCCATCATTCTATGGGAGAAAGAATATTGAATATTAAACGTAAATATCATCGGAAAAGTAAAGCAATGAAGTTAACATTTTAGAAATAAAATGTCTTTATTCAAACACGGTGCTAAAAAAAAATAGTTTTTCTAATTGAAACAATATTTTGAAACATCCACCCACATATCATAACTATAGTTTCATTTATTCAAACATATTTTATTTGGATCAGCTTATTACAAAAATTGATAATAACCTGATGTTTTGGTCAGTTTAGAAAATACAAACAAAATTATTTTGTCATGTTCACCATGGACATATTATATTATTTGTATTATTATGTTATTATCTGTTAAAAGTCACAGTATCAGATCACATGGATAATTAATGTATAAATACTTGAAAGTAGTTTCAGTAATTCGATTACTTTATTAGATAAAAAATATATTTTAATTGTGAACATTTTTGCTCTCGAGATAATAAAGGAATTATATAGTTTGTGTGCCCTCGAATTAAAAAAATATGTGGTTTATACAATTAGTTAATATGTTTCTATGAATCTATATCAGTTTGTCTGTCCCTACTTATATCTCTCTGTACCAGGGGTTCCAGACTAAGTGGTTTAGGGGATTTTTTTCAAAGTTGGTATTAAGTTGTTATATGTTCACACCTTAGGTGGAATTTATTGGTTTCCATTGGAAATTTATTATAAAATTAAAACAATAGCAATTTTTCTCAAAATTGATATTTTTTTCAAATTAATGTTTGTTTTTAGAGGAAAACTTAGAAAGAAGTTGTATACTTGTAGATGATTTTTGAAATATTTGGTCACATCTATATTTGACTTTATGATAAAGTACATACGATTTTTTTTTAACATTTACTAACTGTCAGATACGGTTCTGCTTATAATTTTCCTGCTTGGGTTGGTATTCTGTTATTCTAAAATGAGGTCCTTTGAAATGATCCTGCATAATAGGCAATTAATATAACTTTTAAGTTAACTATCAACTTTTTAGTAGAAAGCTAACCTCATAAAATATTAAAATTTCTATTCTGAACTCATGAATTTACAAGTTTGTAGTAGTTTGTCTAACCTATTTATTGTGCTCAATTTTGGAAACATCAAAAGCTTGCGTTTGAGTTTCAAATAAAACCGAATTAAAATTGCTCGTACATTTTCTAAGCTTACATTAAACGTGTTGAAAGTAATTAAGTTTTCAGCTAATATATTTATAAACTTTTTATAACATCAATCTTCTATTATGTTTGAACATTAAGTTTCTATCGTGTTTCATACGAGATGCTTTATCAAAGATTATAATGTAGATTAAATCAATGTTTATATTAATAGAGTCTAGTGGTGTAGACATGTTTTTACCGTCCATAGAACTTCTAGTATTTATCAATGAGCTAGAAAGCTGAAAGTATTTGAAATTATAGAGTAACTACTCAAAAGGTGCAAAAAGATGTCAATACTCTAAAAATGATAAAGATTTTAAATTTAAAATATATAAAAACTTGATTTATTTAATATTTACTATGCATGGATTTTCACATAACATGATATAATTAAATAATTTGTTTGGTAAAATAAGATAAGAAAAGTGTGCCAATCATGATAATTGTTTATACTTGTGCTATATATATATATAACTAACAATGTAAATCAATATTATAGTGTTTATAAAAAATAGCTGTGAAAAAACTTATCAGAAATTCACAAAGATAGAATATGTAAATATAGTATTTAATTATCTGGAAAAAGAATAATAATTTAAACATTTTTTTTAGTTTTATATTTATATATATATATAAAAATATAAAAATACAAAACTAAAAAAAATGTTTAAATTATTATTCTTTTTCCAGATAATTAAATACTATATTTACATATTCTATCTATCATTTTAGTTTTATATATAAATATAAAAATATAAAACTAAAAAAAATGTTTAAATTATTATTCTTTTATATATATAAAAATATAAAAATATAAAACTAAAAAAAATGTTTAAATTATTATTCTTTTTCCAGATAATTAAATACTATATTTACATATTCTATCTTTGTGAATTTCTGATAAGTTTTTTCACAGCTATTTTTTATAAACACTATAATATTGATTTACATTGTTAGTTTTAAAATACAAGGTGAACTGGATTTAACTAAATACAATAATAAAATAAATCTGAAGCACAGAAATGCATCCTTAGTTGCTTTCAACATAATATTTTTAACGTGATATTATGACTTTAATTTAGCGAATCTAACCCAACATACTATTGTTCCGTTTTTAGTTTCCAAGGAATCCTATACAATAATAAAATACTAAAAATATAAGTACACAAAAATATCACAAAATTAGCAATTTTAGACACAGTAACTACAGATTATCAGTATAATATTAATTAAATTAAAATTAATAAAACAACTAAGAGTTCATACATTTTTCTGATGTATGTTGTCTTGTAAGGTAAGCTTGACAATTATATTTAGTTATACGAGCTATATTAAAAAAAACAACAGTTTTTACCCCTAAAATAAAAGTATTATTTTTCATTTACCTAAAATATTCTTTAATACAAACACCATTTGGGATATAAACTCTTGCCCATGGCGTTTAGTTCGTGGGTGTTTAGGGTTTTGCCTTAAAATGAATAGAACTACCATTCGTCTCATAACAAGGCCTTTGTGTCACCTAGTGCAAGAAAATACGATATGTCATCAACATTTTGGCCCTAATTTAATCAGCATGTTTTGTGCTAACATGATAATAATCCTGAACGGTTTCGAGCCTCCTATGCATGGGTTAGTTTGGTTATCGACTCCATCTGTAATCCTACAATTCTTCTCCTCTGTCTCGCACACTTGTTATCTGCTCCTCCTATCTCTTAATTAACCCCCCTTGTATTTTCCTTCTTAATTTCCCTCCATCATTCACCTCATGATACTTTTCTTCCCTTTCTCAATAAGTATCAATATAATGCTTAGTAATATTACAAAAATAAAATGAAACTAGTTTATTTCTTTTCTTCTTCGTGAACGGTATTGTAAAATTATAAGAAAAATACAGGAACAAATAAATATATATTCTGCTGACATTTACAAAATGTTTCTCACAGTTTTTTTTTTCGTTTTTCCTTACCATAGCTTTTCTTGCGACGTATCATTAGTTCCTTTCTATCTTTTTTCAGAAAAAAAAAGGAAGATAAAAACAATCACTCCCTTGGTTCGATAGCTTGATGTATCTACCTCGCATGTCACATCGGTTTTTTTTTGCTTTGTCAGGGGAATCAGGACACTAAACAACTTTAATCTTTTGTTATCTTATAGAAGCAATATAGCGTTCATGATGGATTAAATAGAAGTTCTATTTTATTTGTTAACTAGGTTATAGCCGATTCTAAATATAATATTATTTAATTTGAAAAATTAAATATGTACACGGGAATCAAACCAGGATATTTTCACTTAGTACTTCAAGGCTCTAATAACTGAGATATCAATTCCCATATTCAGTTGTATTTAATTTAAAAAATATATTTAGAAGCAGCTATAACCGGTATTACCCACACGTCCATCTCAGACTCTGCCTTAAAATATGAGTTAATAATGACTCTGGCACACAGACAAATAATATACCCAGACACCCAACTTATAGTTTAAAATGGTGTCGCTCCTTTTGGTACCTTGATTTCTTCAACGCTAGGATCGCTGCTGTTAGTCCTATCATCACCCAGCAGTGACACTAGCGCAGCCCAGTGTTGAAGGACACAAGCTGGCAAAAGGAGCGCAGCAAGACCCCCATAAGGTTGAGAGTTTGTTAAATACTTGTCTGTGTTCTCTGCGCGGGACGATTCCTGGATTGCTCAGATGTTAGAGAATTTGCGTACTAAGTCAAAGGTCCTTGTTTTGAGTCCCGTGTACAGGCGTCATTTTCAATTTAAATAATATAATGTTGCGTTAAGATCTATCAACACCAGTCGTTACAGGCTTTAAAGCATCAATCTCGTAATTTACAGTATTGTCGGCAACAGGGAGTTTTAGGTTTGAATCGCGGCTGGATGAGCTGAGGGATATTTTCTATGTGTCACCAACGCAGCGAGAAAATAGACACAACTTAGAAATCAGTGGTTTTGAGTCAAGACTATAGGAAGATGCTCCAATGTGGAATCTATCTAAAGTAGAAATACACACATCTGTAGTTCCAAATCAGAGCACAAAATGGTAATCGTGTCACCTTTCTCATGATCCTATTTATAACTTTTTTTTAACTTAAACTGTCACTAGTGTTACTTTAGTTTGAAGCACTTAAGTCTATGTTGGTTGAAGAAGATAAGTGACATATTTCGACTTAAATAATGTTAAGACCGTCTCAAATAATAAAACACAAAATAAAATAATCAAGAAAAGTGGTATCCCTATTATTTATTTATCACTGCGTCTTACTATCCGTTCCATTTATACGCTAATTTACTAATTACGTTAATGCTTTTAAGGATTAGAAAGGTTATATTTATAGTAAGTGTATCAGCATTTGCGTGGAGAGAGAGTGTAAAACCATTTTAGAAAATCACCCTCATTACACTCGACCGAGATTCAAACCTCGATCTTACCGTCATCGGCAGTCTACTCTACTGTGTGAGTAACGCCTTAGACCATCCAGCCACTTAAACTAGTGATATCCCTCTTTTTATTAAGGACACAATTAAGAAACAATACAAGCATGTGTGCAAGAAAAATGACAACTTCAAATGGCTTAATTTAATTAACCTTGAGACGTCACCACTATAACATTAAATTAATGAAAACTTCAATAGAACTGTATATTTTATAAAAGTATAAACTCCCTTAAAATTTAATTTTTTGAGTGGTGGAGTTGGATCAACGTATAAAATAATATTAAACAATAATTACTGTTATACTTATAAAAAAAAATTTCAGTGTCATTGGAATCTATATTTTAGAGAGTCAATAATTTAGATTAGGTTTGCAAATTTTCGGCAAATTAATTACCGAAATTTTAGGGCAAAGCTTAACAAATCATGTATATTAAAATGGGTATACGGGTTTCTAACGTCCGGAAAAAAAACCCCATTAATAGTTCGAATATATTTAACATCTTACCAAAAGTTTCCTGGTTTCCACGCTCACACTTTGTAGTAAAATCAAACATTGTAAGCGAAACTGTCCGTTGTAAAATTACAGCAATGTATCACTTTGCCTAAGCTAATGTGTAAACTGTATGAAGCCACGTGAAATACTTATTCACGGAAGATACAACGATAGCCTTATACAGGATGATATATGGCCCTAATTCGAAGAGGAACTTTAGTCGAACTACTAAGTTACTTTTTATTATTTCAAAACATCTCAAGTGATGGTTTTTATTTATTAAAACGTATCTGGGAAATTTAAATTAGAATGTCTATTAAGATTTTTACTACCTCTTTTCACAAAATGATCGAAAGCGAGGACGAAATTTAATAAAAAGTTTCCCACAGAGAGAACAAACTAATATTAAATTTATTTGTTAAAATCAAAGTTTATATAGAGGTTATATATATATAAAAATTATCTATTTTATCATAATATTTAGTATTATTATTATTATTAGCACGACGTCTTACTACCTGTTCGGGTTATACGCACTTACGCTAATGTGTAACGGTAGGGTGATTGTGAAATTAAATGAAGGACCTACAGTTTAACGTGGAATCCGAACCATGGTGGAGGCCTGGCATTCCCCACATTCACAAGTACATGTCTTTTCAGTATTGAAGGAAGGGTTTGGTATAAGATAAATCTGTGCGGGGACTGAGGATTGAACCCCGGACTCCAGTACAGAAGTCCGACACCTTATCTCCTAGACTACCAGGTCACCCTAATCTTTAGTAAATTCGTTATTTTAGGAATTATCACAATATGGTAAGTGTTAATTATAACAAAAAACCCTTGAGTTGTGTGAGAAATCGAATTCTAAAATCACGAATTTATTATGACTTATAATGGGGTGAATACGTCATGAACAAACTGTATTTAATTATCTGTAAGTAAGATTATACGATATATGATTATATATAAATTAGAAATCTTGAGCTTAATTTTCTAAAAATAGTAACCTAACAGTTGAGAGCCTGTCACTCCAAAATTGAAATATGTAAAATGTTGTTTCCATGACTATTTAACTTTAGGTGAACCTTCCATTATTTTTTGATGCACGGATACTTAAAAGTTTTAATTCTCACTAAAAGGAAGTGAAAGAGCGACAGCAGACACAAAGACGTGTTCTCTGGGAGGTGTTGAAGAATTTGTCCTGGGTCGTCATGCGCAACAGGTTGGAACGGGAAGTAGGGGAGGGTAGGCGGGAACAAGAAGGGAAATGAAGTCACATTAATGATGAAGTACCCGGGTGACACCGCTAGTTTTGCTGTATTACATCCAAGGAGCTTGAAATAAATGGGGGGAGTTTATGCTAAGAGGAAAAAGTGGGAGTCGTTTGTTTTATAGTTGTACTTTTTAACACACGAGTTATTTATGAATTAATCTAAAGGGTTGGAGTGTAACTTGGAGGAAATGAAAACACAAGGAAATCCAAAAACGTTCAAAGGGTAGTAATATCCAAGGTAATTTTCTTACGAAATTCTAGTTTGGTTTTACGGAGATTTAACTATAATATGGTCCAGGGGTAAGGTGTCAGACTTCTATGCTGGCGGCTGGGGTTCAATCCTCGGTCCTGGCAAAGATTTATCTGATTACCAAACCC
>CABFOW010002654.1:72879-95230 GCA_902141385.1 Timema californicum | reverse complement strand
GCATTCCACACATTCACAAGATGTATTGTCAGAGGTGAAGGAAGGGTTTGGTAATCAGATAAATCTTTGCCGGGACCAAGGAGTGAACCCCGGCCGCCAGCATAGAAGTCTGACACTTTACCCCTAGATCGCCAGGTCACCTTTAAAGATTTAACCACGCCACACGTTGTTTCCTGCAAAGATAGAGGTATGGGGTGAGAGGTCATCCTGCGTTTGAGTCCGTCCCCATCCAAGAACATTTTCACATATTCTAAACTATTATTGCTTGTTAAGAAGGTGCAGACCAAAGTAAAGCTGGAAAAAGTGATTTTTTGAGAATGATTTATATCCACATTCGCTGAAATAATATTTAATTTTTCGGGAGTGCAAGCGTGTGGTTTGTATACCCTTGTAGATTGGTGGCTATTTTCCCTCCTGAATTTTTTTATTTTTTTATTTTGGGCCTACCCAGGAAATTAAGTATTTGTTTGTGCTGTAAGGGTAGCAAGCTACTCATCAAGGAGGTATGACTTTCAACTTTTCGCCTCCATTACCGAGGACCATATTTACTTTATTCAATCTAGAACTCATATATATATATATATATATATATATATGTAAATATTTTGTTCTTCATAGATAGCCTAAGTGGAACAGTTCCTCCTTAGTTTAGGTGGTTGTAAAATGAAGATAAAATGTATGTATGATTATATTTTGATTGGACTGTACTTGGAAACTTCTCTTTTCTAATGATTCCACACTGTTTATTATGATTAGTAAAATTGTATGAGACTTTAACAGACCCCTGAGAAGAGGGAGAATGTATATTACTGGCCGGCTGGAGAGGTGGGGTATCATACTGTTATTACATATAAATAAATCAACCATCTTTATTGTGGCATTATACATGATTTCTCTATTAGTTTGTTCAGAATAGTTATAGTATATTATATTAATATCTTCCCTTAGGGCTAAGTGTATTTAGTACAGGTATGTTTATTTGTTTCATGCTCTCCGAAAGCTAAGCTGACATAGTACCTTAACAAGTACATTACATTTTCTTGTAAAGCTTCCATACTTCATGGATCTGTTAGGGCTGGTCCGGTTAAGTTGTCCTTATTTCATGGTTACACCAAATTCCATCCACTTACACCCAGCAGAAGTCTCCCCGAACCACCTAGTAATATTATTTAATGTTTATAATGTAGTTTTGTTCTGGTGTTTATCATGTTTATTAGAGTCAACATTAAAGTTCGGAAAATTGTTAAAACCTTTTAAAGTTTTGTATACGTGAAACTACATGACTCTAACTTTATACTTTAAAATTGTTGGGATGTGGTAAAATAGATTAACTTTTTTAATTAATTGATATAGGAAAATATCCTTTGATTTGGAATTAATCTTACATTCAAAAACATTTTCAATGTTGTGTTTTTCTTTCTTTTCAGGTACCAATTACATTTGTAGACAGAGTGTACGGTGAATCAAAATTAGGAGGTTCTGAAATTTTTCAATTTGCCAAATCTTTGCTGTATTTGTTTGCAACAACATAAATGGCTTCCAGAGGAGAGAAAGATGGTTATGTAAATACTTATGTATATTTTGAAATATGAACCCTATTAAAGTCACATTCTAACAGGTTTTCCTGGACATTTTCAAGTCCTATGTTTTTTATATTAATTACTGCCTAGTGAACCATAAAAAAATGGTAGTTACCCATAGTCATATATAGCACATACAGGTCTGAGAATTAGTTAACTTTTACCATATTGGCCCAAATATGGTACATTATTTTTCACTAAAAAAAAGCCAGATTCCTACAAAAGTATTATTTTTTGGCCAAGGCTGTAGCCAGCCAATAATTTCAGGGGGGTGGGGGGGTTTGGTGGGCCCATCCCCCAATTGCTGGAAGCTAGAACAAATTCTAAATGATAAACCGTTCTAAACGCTCTCTGAAGTGTTTTTTTTTCCATGCTAAAATAACCCCCTAGTCACCGAAGGCTTGGAAAATTTCTAAATATTTAACACCTTAAGAAGCTTTCTGAAGTGCTTTTTATGGTAACACAGCCTCCTAATTTGTATTTGTATCTTAATTTTGATATTGTTTGAACCATAAATAAAGCCATGCATGTTTTGTTCATAAAATCTCGCGGGCTGGCTATGACCTTGTTTCTGTCATGCTGGAACTGTACCAGTTAGAGGGTGGGAATCATCACATGAATAATATTAAACTCAGGGTCGAAACAAAGTGAGAGAGAAGCTTTCCACCCTTCAGAGCCAGTGAACTGGTAACTCAGTGGGAATCACCCATGAGAGATACTCGTGAGTGATCATGTTGAAAACAATATGCCTCAAGTAAACAAGCGACATAAAGCTAAAATAAAACTATGTCAAATTTGAAAAGTTTTTACCTCTAGGCATATTTTTCAAATAGACCACCTTCAAGATTTTTGGATCAAATGAGCGAGGTCGTACTATATTCGGGCCATTGCGGTATTTCTTTTATCAAGACCAAAGATGGGAACATGTATTTTATAAGCCAAAATCAGTCTTTTTAAGTGTTTGCTGCGTTTTTTTTTTTTTTCATATTTTCTTAGAAATGTATTTGTCATTCATTATGTTTGGAAGAAGGTACAGGAAAGGTGGATAGAAACACATAAAAGGAAGAAACACAAAATGGCTTTTAAAATTAAAATAACACATTTCACACCTTAAATTGCTGCCACCTGCTTCGGTGGGCATGTGGTCTTATACGCTACTCTCTTGTTAGACTAGACTGCAGAAGAGGGGGAGACTGGGGTTCAATCCCAGTTGGGTGCACTAAGGGTGGTTTTTCCTAAATCGTTTTCCAAGCTAGTGCGGGTGAATTTCTTCTAAGTTAAGCCTTTCTAATCCCTAACCCGATAGTTCAACTTTTGTATAGGTGTATAATCCGGTTAGTGGTGCTAAAAAAATGTGCTGCCATTGGACAAAGAGGTAATCGCTGCCTGTTGAAGAAAATCAATCATTACCACCTAATCCCCTGACCTAGGATTTATTCTCTTGGAACTCATCAGGAGGGAGTGTGAGCTCGACCACTGAGGACGGGGAGATCGAGGTTCGAATCTCGGTCGGGTGAACTTGGGGTGGTTTTTCCTAAATGGTTTTCCACTCTCCCTCCACGCAAATGCGTCCTCCACTTCCTCTAATTAAACCTCCCCAATTCCTAATCCATTAAGGTAATTAGTACTTAAAGCGTATAACCCGAACGGGTAGTAAGACGCGGTGCTAAAAAAAAATAGCTAACATGTATTTTAATTTAAATGAAACAAAATTAGTTTTAAAGCATAGGTCCCATGTTTAAAAAAATAACCACTCTATATCTATATATATCTGTGGTTGGCGCATTGTCATCATTGGCAACATTTTGACAAATTGTATTGCACATGAAGTTTGCAACCTTAGAGGAAGGGAGAATGGTTTTTGAAACCTAATTAGGGACGGGATTATTGAGTTTTGAAACCTAGTTGGGGACACGGAGATCAGGGATCGAATCCCTATCGAATGTTTTTCTAAGTGGTTTCTCACACTGCCCCACACAAATTCTGGTACTTTTCTAATAGTAAAAAGATTTATGAAAATAATCAGTGAATGATATAGGTTACAAATAGTTGTAGGGATTTCCAGGGGGAGTGAAGTGATCGCTAAATAACATCTTCTGCACAATGCGGCACTTCAGACGGTGGGTTGTGCTCCGCTTGTTCACCAAGTAACGAATGTTTCTTTCAATTTCACCACAAGCCATAGAATCGTATTCCGGCTGGGACCACCACAAACACCATACTTGCGTTGGTAAGACCTATGTGTGGCAGTAATGGAATTGTTAATCCAGTAAATCTTAATGATAAACACACAAGGTGTTACTGTGTATTACAGCATGGCGAGTTCTGAAGAGGCAACACCACCAAAACCACAAAGTTGTAACACTTTAAACTGTGGGACTTCCCAAAGAAACATTCTGTATGTAGCTTCAAATCACTTGATGTGACACATTTACATTAAGGGAAAGTAGGAAGCCATTTAGGATAGAAACCACCATCATTACACTCCGTTGGAATTGAAACCTTCTCCCCTCCCTCTGACGAATAAGACTAGATGAACTTATTATTATTATTAGCACCGTGTCTTACTACCCGTTCGGGTTGTACGCAATTACGATAATGTGTAATGGTAGGTTGATTGTGAGATGAAATGAAGGACCTACAGTTTAACGTGGAATCCGAACCACGGTGGATCCACATTCACAAGATGTCTTGTCGGAGGTGAAGGAAGGGTTTGGTAATCAGATAAATCTTTGCCGCGACCGAGGATTGAACCTCGGCCGCCAGCACAGAAGTCTCACACCTTACCCCTAGGCTGCCAGATCACCGATTTTACCAATATAAGAAATGGGCAATTTGTATTTTTTTTATCTTTAAATTCCACAAATATTTAAGGATATTCAATTTGAGATTCAAGGGTTAAAAAAAAGTGATTCAAGGCTAAAAAAAATCAATATTTTTTAGAGGCTTGTTATGCCAGTAATTTATCCAGACGTAGGACAAATACACCACCCAAAGCTCAAATCATTCTTATCTTGTGAATTCTCATTTTAACAAAACATATAACTAAGCTATGCATTATATTTTATATTTACACAACTTTTTAAGAAGGGTTTTTTAAAATATTGCCATATTTTGAAAATAAAAACAACTACCTCATTTGTTCACTTTTATTAAATATTTGGATGTACAGTTGTTTCTTGCAGTCATTTGTAAATAACATTACAGACTAATTCTAGCATATGGTTAAAAATTTACATTTTTATATAAACTTTCAGTTTTTGTCCAAACCATTATATAATTTTGAATATTTCACTAATTAATACTCATTTTATGTGTTTTGCTAAAACCATTTAAAAAAACGGGGTTTGTTTAAAAATATCTCTTGACTAAATTTTTTTAGAACAAATGTTGCCAAATTGGATACATTTTTTGATAGTAGAGTATTTATGTGACTGATTTAATAAAGTTTGTTTTTAATAGGTAATTTAATTTCCAAGATTGTAAAAATCCCACAAAATTGCTGTAATCAGCTGGAATTAATTATTTTGATTAACTTTACTGTGATAAGAATATTAAATATACTAAATTCATTTAGAGGTTTTATGAGGGGAATATTATAAATTAAATTTAGCAAAAAGATCAAAATAGTTCCGAAGGGAGTTATTTTTCTCCCCTTTCTTCAATTGAGCGTTCTCTTGTTACTAGTATTCATTAATAAAGGTGCTGAGAGTCAAAAACGGGCGATATTTCCTCTAGTCTAGGTCATGACCAACTTGAGCCGAGATCTATGAGGTGATAAATGATACAATTTGGTGATTTAAAATTCGTATTAAACCTTTAATAAATGCTTGGGCAAACTTTTTGTGTAGTTTTCTTGATACCTATATTTATTTTAATCTTTCACTGTTCATGTTTTATAATACATCAAATTAACCCTTAGCCCCATTCTTATAAAAGTTTTGCAAAACTTCAAAAATTGTTAATTTTTTTAATCAGTAATTTAGCTATGAGGATGAGTTAAAAGCTAAAATAAACTTTTAAGTTTTTTATTGTGAATTCACAGATTCTTAAATATTTATTTATTTATTTCATGTGATACATGACAGCAAATGTTAATATTACATGTTACAAAATAAAATGATTTCACTGACTGGGCAAGAACAAAGACAAATTATACATCTTAATATTTGTGTTTCACTTATAAATTATTTAATAACAATTTTCACTTGTCAAATGAGCATTTATACAACTCATAATTAACTAATAAAAAACATTAAAAATGAAATATACGAATGTATAACACAATATTGTTTATGAAATTTAATATTAATAACATTAGAATATATCTTATATATTTTCTATAATATTGCACATCTTAACATGATGCCTCATTATTTAGACAACCTCAGATATATAGTACTAACGACAATCTGAGGCTTATTGGACGTACAGTTAATTTTCATTTGGCTTGGTTGTGGAAGTTTTGCTACTCTGGCTTTCTTTTCGCTAACAACACTTTTATGTCATCAATTGAAATTGATTATAAATCTTTGTGTTTACATTAAACCACGAAAAAAAGGATAGAAGGACAAGGCCTACATGCTTAGCAGAAACTGTAGAACCTCAAAGTTCACTATTTAAACTTTTTTTTATTGTTTTTGCAGCCTATAAATTTCCGGAAAATGTGTAGGCCCTTCTATCCTCTTTTCAATGTTTAATTTAAAATAGCCTTTTGGCGCCATTTTTCCTTTGTGTTTACAGTACTTTTAAAAAGAAAAGAAAAATATACTTTTCAAAACCGAGAACAAATCAATTTTTGGTGACATTCACAACTATTGCGTACACACTAATCAAACTTCAAGAGGAAGTGATACAATCTATATAAATATATTATTGCTATATTACCTAAGCTAAACACTAAGCATATTTAAAAGTTAAAAGCTGAATCAACATGACTAAAGAATATATTAAAAGTAACTTACTTCATCACTATCACTAATTTAACAACACATACATCACACACAACTTATAGTTTTAATCACACTTTAGCAAACATTTTTATTATTACTATTTCATCACACAAGGGATAGTTCTAGAAAAATCATAGTTTATCAATTTTCTCAAAATAAAATATAATTTATAATATTTTGTTTAAAAAATTTTGTTCTATGCAATTGTGTAAATCAATATTTTCTGTGAATTAATTCTTTTTCTGTATTAAGCTAATTAATAAATCAGATAAATCTGAAAAAAGAACATTATAGCTATATAATAATAAAACTATGTTTTAGCATGCATTTCCTTTACATATACACTTTATGAATATTCAAAAAAGTAGAATACAAAAATTGCAATGTAAAACTAGGATCTTTTAAAGCCACAACTTATATAAAGTAGTATATCAATCTATTTATTATTCTATACAATTTAAAGTAGTATGTGCATACTTGCATAATATGATAAATAATTATATGTTTAGTGTTAGTATTATTTTATAAAGGCACAAGTTATTCGTTGTGTTCAAGATTCATGGGTACCTAATATTTTCTTATTATTTGCAGTCTTGGTTAATAATGTTGAGGAATGCAGCAAGTCATAATTTCATGCAACATTTATTAAGTCACTTAAATTACACAGGAAGACCAGCCTGTGAATCTTATTGAAAACATGGCCAAGTCATCACAAAACAAATAATGGAGATATTTCACTCGTATTCTCAGCTTAAAAATCTTTATTCACACTGAATACATTAAGAGAAGACAAAACAAATGACTGTGTGGTGGCCGAAATTGACTGGTATTCACTATATTTAGCTTCCGGCAGTGGTCTAGATTGATACCATCAGAACAGTAGGTCATAGAAGACAGTTGATGGTGTATATATGCATAGGAGTAGATTTATTGACATTTAACTTTCACAAAAGGTTCAACTGGTAGAAATATAATGTGCATTAGAAAGTAAACAGTTGAAAAATTGAATCTTAGGACCAAAAAAAATAGTAATAATCATGATAAAAGAATATGTAAAACATAATATAAAGTAGCGTGTCGCTAACCCAAGCTAATTTGGACCTGAGATAGTTCATATGTTTTATTTGTTGGTGTGCTATATGATAACATTGAATCGAAATTTTTCATTGGTATTTTCTGAAAAAGGGCTGGACAAAATAAATTAATCATCAGTTTCAATAGGGCGTTTTGAATAATTCACACACTACTGTTAAGAAAAACTTATTTTATTTTTGAGCTTCACAACTTTATACCTTGTATTGAAAATATTCAAAATATAAGAAATGAGAATATTTTCCAATTTAAAAATAAAATTATTTTAGGTATGAAGTTGTGATGAACTCCCTTTTTGAGAGTTCCAATAAAACAAAAGGGATTGAGTGTAAGCGACAAGAGGCAGCCATTACTCTCTTGTTCAGTGGCAGCAGTGTATAGTGTGAACTGTGTGAAAGTCATATTATTGTGGTTGTCCAAATTGTTCCCCTCTCTCTATCCTGTTCTGAAATATAAAAATATCAAAAATAGTTATTGGTAAAAATGCAAGTATTAAAGTGGTTTACACTGGCAGTCGTCTTAAGGACATCAGGGGCTGGAGTGTCTGTGTGAGTAAGTTCCTAGAGTCGTCGTGAGGGTCAGAGCAATGTCGACACTGCAGTTGACTAACACCTGGCTCAAAGTTAACTTTGTTTTATTTTTATAGTTATGTCAGTCTGGTGAATGTTACAAGCGTGTGAGATCCTTTATCTAAATGGGGGTGGGTTTGTTTCCCCCAACAACGGGAACTATTCATAAAAGATAACGGGTCAAATATGCTCAATGATAGATGTAGGGTCCAAACAAAAGTTCATAAGGTTGTATCTTTGAGAAGAAAGCAGTATTTTGAATGGTAACTAATGCGATACTGAGAGCATTTCAGAAAATATATTTATAATGGGCTGATTATTCTGCAGAAGAAATTATATATTTGTTCCTTAATTAGGGGTTTTGAGTAGTAATTTAGCATTGTTGGTCTTAGTATTCTTCCAATTCTAAGCAAATGTGTTTAGCTTAAGTGGATGGGTGGTCGGGGTAAGTGTGAGAGTTTGACTTCCTATCCTTACTTTAGTGTTTACTGTATTTCACCACCTAAGGTCATATCCTGCTCTTTTAGTCCTGTTCGTCACATCAATTTATAATATAGAGGCAAGCTTGTTTCTCCTCTCTCCACCTAGTTTTCACATTCCTAAATATCTCTAACTGTTACCTTGGATGTGCCGTTGTCTTATTGCTCTCTGTGATCCTAGAACTCTCAGCGCGCGCACATTGTCACTAGGTATATTTCCTAAAGCCGAGTTGCGTGGTTGGTAGCGGGCGGGCAGGCGAAGCTACCAAGCGTTAGTCGTATGATATGGAAATACTCGAATCTTTTCACGTAAGCCAAACTAGTGATTGTCTGCTAGCAATACATCATTAACACAAAAAAGCATTTTTTTTCCAATTATTATTTAAAGCTTCACAAAATGATTGTACCCAACTTTTACCTACAATAATTAGTCATAAACTATGCGACATCTATGTGGTGAAATACAATAGTTCATTCCAATCACTAAACACTATTAGAGCACAGTTATAAAATAATTTTTAAATTCCTAATTTGCTGTAAGTGACTAAATAAATCATATATGTAACAACTTGAATGTTATATTAAATTAAATTATTTATACTTTCAATTCATTATTAAATATAGGTAATTCTTATGAAGTGAAGACAAATAAAATGGAGAAGGTACACATTAGGTTGCTATGGACATGTGTCTCCAAAAGGAACAATACACTTTCAAAAATGTCAGTATTTTATATAGCGAGTTTATTTTTGCTTGCTATATTTACTATAAAAAAAATTAGCTGGCATTTTTCCTTTTAAAATTTCAAATTCATTCAATAAAGTACTTATTTATACAAATTATTAAATGGTGAAATACAGTGTGTACCTAAACAATGTTGTAGATTATAATGTACAAGTACAAGGTATAACATACAACATTGTTTTGATCAGTGTTGCTAATAGTAATGGCAACTTTCTTTTATTCTTTCTTTGGTGTGGTTGAGAATATTGTCTGTAGAACTACTCTAATGAACATGCGTATGAGAGGTGAGTCTTTGGTTGAGCCTTGCTCGGCATTAACTAATAATAATTGAACCACACTCTATATAAAGAATGGAGACAATATATGATAATATGAAAAAGTGCTGTGAGTAATTAAAACTATAAACAATTTGCTATAATTATTAATTACTTGGAAGAAAAATAGAACCTGTTCCAGATGCAACCTTGCTAAAAGGGATTAAAGTGCTAAACAAAATTGTTTTAAACTAAAGACAGTTTAGAATAGAGTTGTCCGAGAAAATATTTTAGCTTTATACTATATGATTATCTTGAAAAGGGAATAATTAGGGCAGTCAGAGTTGTCAGTTGTTTTTGGGGAACCAGAATTTGAGAATACTTTTGAGGTGCAAGTTTACTGAATTTGCTTCTATACTTCTATTAGATTATTGGCTATACATGGATGGAGGTTGTATCAAATACAGAATTAGTCAAGTAGGCCATATACCGAAAAATGACAGTTTGACGAAGATAATAGAAGGGGATGGGGAAGGGAGAGATTCAAGACTGAGGTACATGAACCAGATAGTGAACAATGTTTGTTGGCAGAAGGTTCAAAGATGTACACTATTTGGCCAGGATGGACAGAAGAGGAGAACTACAGCAAACCAATCACAAGAGTGGTGACCTAATGATGATGATTATGGTTTATTTTCTATTTTATTGAAATTTGGAATTAGTAGTTGTTATAAACGTTTGATGTAGCACAATAAATGTAACTATTTGTCACCTACATACGCTAACTTTTAACTAACCAACTAATGATATGTGAACTACTTTAAATTAGTTTTAATAAAAATGGTATATAATGTCAGATTTGAGGGAGGGTGATTGGGGCGGTTGTCCCGGGGGCCCTAAAAAACCCCTAAACGCTAACTAACCTATTTGTTGCAAATTAAGCAGGGAAAGTTTGTATTTTAGCATTTATTTGAAGTCTTTATTGTCATTAAATTTGCATAAAATCACACAGTTTCTTGAATTTTATCTTTACTCAGACACGCTATGATATAACTTATATGGGTTTATTGGGGTCCGTATATTTTATGCCGCCCACTTATGTAAATCCAGCAGTGATAGTATATATAAAACAAATTAATTTTTCTCTGTTCCAGTTCAATTTTCATAAATTCTGAATCAATTAATATTTCATGCATACATTATTTTTCTACAAAGCATTCTAAAAATGTATTATAGGAACACTAAATAAAAGTCACATAGCTGTATCTACAGCTTAGTAATATGATCATTAGTACATATTTAAAAACTAAATCTTACGATACAATTATGAAAAGGAATGCACAAAGCAAGCATACAATAAATAGGCTCCACATTGTCATGACTTGAAAAGGCAACTTCATACTTAAATTTATACGTACACTTACACTCTTTTTACCCTGCAAGTTGGCAAACTTGTCTAGCTATGCCACACTCTCGTTGCCGAATATCAGGAGCAAGAGCCTGATTTAACCACACAATGTATTTTGAGAACAAAAAGCAAAAAGCTTAAATAACTAAATTTCAAAAAGACTATTATTTCACATAAACTGATTTGCTATGAGCATGAAGTACTATTATTTAAGTAACTTGCTCAAACGTTTAAATAAACTGCTCTAAGATAATTTTGTTTGTAACAAAGCACTGGGTTAGATCATGTTTAAGGCCGGTGACAGACTGGTGTTTTGGTCACCAAACCGTCAGTCTGTCATCGGCCTAAAAAGTGGGATAGCCGGTAAACTTAACTGGGAAATGCTGGAGCAGTCAGTAATGCAACATACTAACACAAACACACATTTGAACACACTAGCTTTCACCAGCCTTTATTTATGTGTAAAGATGTTATCTTAGCCATTTCTTTTACCCAATTTTAAGCTCATATTGTCAAGTCAGGATTCAGATCCTGGCCACTTGTACTTGAGAAGTCATATCTAAATTATGTCTTCCTCATCCCAGTCCTATTGATGTAATGAACGCAGATAACACAAAGAGGCGCTAGTATAACATTGTTACTCCAGGATTACCGAGGTAGGTGTACTGGCTGTCCCATTTTCAACATATTAAACATTGAAAATAGGACAGATGGGCAAGACCTACGCACTTAACAGAAAATTTGCTGCTTTAGTCTCTTCTGCTGCAGAAGGGGACTGATGTACCCTGAAAATTACATAATTATTGTTTTGTTGGGTTTAATTTTGAACTTAGAGGCATACATTTTTCTGGTGTGTAGGCCTTGCTCTTCTATCCCTTCAACATTTAATTTAAGATAGCCTTTGGGCGCCATTTTTTATATGAAATATATTTATATTTTACATAATTTAATTTGCTTACAAGATCCACATACCTTGAGGTATTGTGGATTAATCCTAGACAATAAATTACCCTAAAGAACAAGACAATTCTAGACCTTCTATTACTAAGGTAAATAGAGCTTGAAAATTTGGCTAGAAGAACATTCAGATGGCTGTGAGCGACCTTGATAATTGCCCAAAATTAACATCAAAATATCAAGGGAGTAAGTTGTGTCACTGAAAATAAATAAGGTGCATAGAACGTTTTGTTTTTACATAACATTAAATGCAAGGAACTTACATCTAGAAGGTACTTTCTCCTACCAAATTCCTATTATTTAGTAGGATTCTGACAGACAAAAAAAGGCCTTTCAGACATAATTTCCTATTAAAATAGTGTATATGTGAAACCTTTGTATAAAATTTAAATATTAAATTATTCTCTTAATTTTTTGTGTGATTTTTAACTTACTAAACTAAAATTGATAAAATTCAAGATTCCCAGTAAAAAATTTTGGCCAAGAAAAATTGTAAATTCGCCAGTACCATGTATTACTATTACTCTAGTACATTATTAGACTAACATTAAACATATTTTAAGGTTATCCTAATTGATTACCTCCTTTGTTATATTTAATAGTTTCTGAAAGAATAAAATAATAAAATATAGACAGTCCTTTAATTCCGTACATAAGGTGTTCTAAGAAATGCGTATAAAGGGTTAACCCATAGCCTACAGTCACATTTAGATGAAAAATATTATTAAACTGTATTTATTGTATACTTTTTTTAGAAGAGAAGGGTAGAGTTCTATATTTCTCGAGTCAGAACATTTTATTTTTAATCCAAATTTGAGTCCACAAATCTTTAGAAATGTACCTTTTTAATTGAAAATGTAATTTAAAAAAGGGTTGTTTAAGGCTAAATATCCTTGAAAAAAATGCAATTTTGTTCGCCATGTATATTATGCCATAAACAAAGAGAACAATTTGTATATAAATTAAGTATATTAATACAATGTATTGTTTTAACTCCCAACTAGACAACTCTTAATTTATTTTACCAATGGCATTATTGCTTAAAATTGTTATGTCATAATTGTATTTGAGATTCTTATGACCCGCCTTGTTGGTGTAGTTAGCTAAAGTGCTAGTTTCGTGTTGAGTTAGACTGCAGAGGACGAGGAGATCGAGGTTCGAATCTCAATCGGGTGAACTGGAGTGGGGGTGGAGGAGTCCTAAATGGTTTTCCACTCTCCCTCACGCAAATGCAGGCTTACTTAATCTATATTCAACCAACCCAATAGCGTGATTGGTACTAAATCCTATAACCCGAAAAGGTAGTAAGACGCGGTGCGAAGTATTTTTGCTACAATGAGAGAAATAAAAATGTACTAAATCAAGGACTGCCTGTAAAATCATTTTATTCACATTAAATATCTGCAAAATACATTCCAATTTCGAAACTTTTAAAATTTTTTTTTTCATTTTTCAGAAATTTAAAATCGTGCAGGTTTGCCATGTTTTTGAGAACCCTGAAAGCTAGGTGAAAGACCAGATGAATATAAATGATGATTTTTAACAATACAAAATTAATTTTATAATAAATTAAAATAAATTTCTTTAAAACATACAATATATTTTTATAATAAGAACATTAGATAACATTTCTAATATGTAATATATATTAATTAAGTCAACACAGAGCAATGTCATGCAATTTGAATGTTTACAGAACAAATTACAGCACGACATTTTAGTCCCCTTTAGAAGTGTATTATCAACTATTCTGCATAGTTCAAGAGGGTCAGCAAAGTTTTAACTAGTGAGTGATACTTTGTCATATAAAACCTCAAATTTGTTGTCTTTCCTAATAAATCATTTAAATCAATGATGTATAAATTAATATTTTATTGCTGTTCCTAGATCTTTAGCATAGTAGGTTAAACTGTTTTATTTCTAAAACAACTGAATTATTGCTAGTTCACACATCCATCAAACCAATAAAGCATTAAAATCTAAATTCTCTATTCCAGCATATTGCCTGTTGATGCAACAATATCAATTATGTCAGTGAAGCTCATGATTATTTAACTATTTTTCATGCAAATGAAACAAACCATTAAGACATAATACTAATAATAGAGAAATTTATGACAGTAGTTTAGTTTCTGTCTACAACAATGATGGTAATTTGAGTTTATTAGTAATTGTGATTGACAAACATATTATGATTGTAGCTTTAGAAATTTAATTTTACAATAAATTAGTCAAAATCACAATTACAACTATAAAGAAAATGATAAAATAGGGACATATTTAGCTTCATACAATTAATTTTAGGATCACTGTTAAGTTTCCAATTAAATATCACTAAACTCTATAAATGATGTTAAAAATCTATACACAAGGCAGTCACTATTGCAACAACAGTTTGATAGAGCAAATATCAATTATCAAATAAACAAAATGTATATATGAAGCAATAAAAATAATAAACACTATCACTATATAATAAAACATAAGTTTGCCAGGAATAAAAATTCCAGAACTTGAAATAACAAATTAATTAAATGGTTTGAAAAAAAATCTAAGATATATTCTATGGATGATTTGGGCATCAGAATATTCTACATATTCCACAAACATAGTTGTCAATTTAATTATTTACAAAACACTACTTAAAAAATTTACACGTGGAAGACACGTATGATATTTGTTGTTTGTATAGGAAAATACTTTATTATACTAATTCTAACATATCTCATAGTTTTTATTTGTATTGGATATAAAATATCGAGCATTGCCCATCCTTTACTAAATTAATTATTGGTGTTTATTTTATTTTTTGCAACCATAAAATGAAAAGTTATAATTGATGAAATGTAATTTAACAAAATATATTCTGCTTGCATAAATTAGATATATTACAAATAAATTGTGTTCAACCCAAATGTTTTAAGATATAATGAGAACAAAAAAAGTCTGTGCAGTGTGTAAAATAATTTTCAAGTTTGTGCAACACACACTAATTATAATTTTTTCTAGAATTTGTTTCAATGAGATTTATTTACTAATGCTAAACATTCAAAATATTATACGTAGGCAAAACTATGAAAAAAAAATATCATTGGAACACTTGTAAGGACGACTTTCCATTTTGTTTTTAAAGTTTATTAGATGTTATTTTCTACACTATTTATCAATCTACACATAAATATTATGTGGTTTTTGCAGATAATGAATAATTTTATAAAATATTTAATCAAGTTAGTGTTAAGTTCTATAAATAATATAAGTAAAAGGAAAATATTATGTTATAGTAATATCTGTTGTATGTTGTTGGAGGAGATTAGATATTTCGAATGAATTATAAGAAAAAACTAATAAAATATCTGGCTGAAAAATGTTTTATAAACAAATTTTTTTGTATCGTTAACCACAGTTTTATCTCGAATATATCTCCTAGTAATAGAGACTTAAATTAAATTTCAAAACTATAAAACATATACAAATATATACAAAACACTTAATAGTAAAACACACATAATTATATTACTATTTTCTAAAATATGTAAGGAAATATCAACTTCACATAATGATAACATTGCAATAAAGACTTTTTTTTAACATAAACAAAAACTAGTTTAATGTGAATAGGCATTATATTTAGTAGTTCACAATACAAATTATATTTGTGGTGCTTTAAATGTTATCTTTCAAGCACTTGCTACTATTGGTATTATGAGCGCATGAAAGGAGACGGCCAAACTTTGAGGTAAGAGGACCCTCAGAGCCCCACAGTCTTGTGATACAAAGGTGTAATCTTAGCAGTTGCATCAAGACAAGCCATTACAATTTGACAACAAAAACTACATACAACTTACCACTGAGCTTATGACGGGAAAAAAGTAGAGCAGTAACCGACCAAACATACTTTTTTTTTCACATTAAACTAAAAACATTAGATTCCCTCAGTTCTTTGGCTAAAAAATAATCCTGCCAGACAATGTAAACATGTAATTCTACATTTGTCCACCCCTTCGACCACAAAGTCAAAGAAGTTTTTCCAGAAGTATTTTATTTCAAATTCAATCTATATAATGTTTGCAACCTACTATGCAAGATCATTCAACAAATGATTTATTACAGCTTTTTTTTTTACGTATATTTCACAATTTCGCGTCTTAACGAAACTAAGTAGAGTGTTTGCAGCCTGTGCAACACTATACAGATACATGTTAGTATATATACTTTTTATTTGATACACTGGACTGTAAGTTATATAGAGCACTGTGCCTATTTAGAATCACATTGGTGATAAATATATTAATGTTATATTTATAGCTATAAATTATTTAAATTCACTACTCAAAATATTATCTAGTGTCACAACCATTGCTGTAACAAGAAATTACAGAGATAAGAGAATGCTACAGCATTTCTCTCTTTGACTAAAAAAATCTTTGAAAATATATAGTGAGCAAAAATAAAAAATAAAAACTTGCAAAATTATACCCTACATTTGATAATTTGATAATTTGTCTATTGAAGTAAATCTCTCTCTCACACACACATACATATGAACATACATGCTTTTCCGCAAGTATTTTGCTCCAATAAAAGTGTAGCTTGTTATTCCAGACATTTCACAGCACCTAGATGAAAAACATTTTGAATAAATCACTCGTGCTTTTTTTTATGTTTAGTAAACTGATACCGTAATGTTTGATATTTTAAAAAATGTCATTCTTTTTTTTATAAAAACTTTGGTCATGTATAAAAAAAAGTCTAAAGTGTCTTATGCACTATTCTTCTATATCCATATGTATACATAAAAATACATATAAAATTAAAAACTTGAATGAGTACACGTATACAGAAATATTGTTCATGTTTTCTTAAATATCAGTAAACGTGGTTATCAGAGACATTTTGTCTCGCCAACAAAATATATTCTATATAATATGGCCATGCATACAAGTATGGAATCTTCTGATAAACTTCTTTGATAGTTCTTGTGCAGTGGTATTTTCTTCGAGGTTTTTGTATTATTGTTTAAGCCACATCAGATTAGATAAAGCTCAATGTAGCGGTTTCCAATATGCTGCCGATTCTTTTCAAGGACAGCACGTTCTGCCTCGACACGAGAGGGGAAACAAACAATGGCCTCACCTGTTGCTCGTCCATCCATACTACGCTGCAGCTGAATGCATTCCGGGGTTAGCTGCCAAACAAAAAACATGCATCATACTCAGCAATACAACCACATTTTAAATTTTCACAACTAGATACTAAGTTTATTAGACCCCTCTTTTTTTATTCTATCAACTAAATAAGTGCAAGAAGTAAGTTTAACGATTGAATGCTAACTATTGAGAAACCAATAATTAAAATAAAGGAAATAAATATTAATAGTAAATATGATTTTTCAAGATTCCTTAATTAAAGTGATTTAGAATCCATACTTATTTGGGTATAATAATAAGATACACGAGTAAATATAAATATTTGTTAACACCGCTTCACACATTTTTTTACATCACAATACTTTTATGTCAAATTAAATTTGACCAGCATAGTAAACATATCTTGCCAAAAACTCTGAATATATGTATATCTTTCTTAGCATTTAAATAGGGACTTTCATTGTTCAGATCAGTTTTAATAGACAAGCTATGTTTTTATTTATTTTAAGTTGTATTGATAATAAGATATTTAAGCTCAACTATTGTTCTAAACATAAAACCTGTACATGTTAATATGTAAATTATTTATAAAATAATAGTTTTAACTAGTGTAAAAATAGTGTATTTTTCCTGTTCCAATTTATTTTTAAATATCAGTATAGCCGATGGCTAATCTAACATCGGACCTGAGGGGGGCGAGAGGTAGGAGTGGGGTCAAGAACAGCCCCCCTGATAGTGGTGTTTGTATGTTGGCTGCATCTAGATGCTTCGTTTGAAGGGAAAATAGAAAAGTGACTAGCTGATTAATGCTATGAGTGAGTTTTACTAAGATTAAATGTCTTAATTTTACTATTATATAACCAATAATAGTTCATAAAACACTAATTAGGGTAGTAAAGATTGGTCAAGAAGGCCAAAGAAGCTTAAAGAATGATAGGCCATTTTCAAACTTGAAAAGGATCTAAAGTTTTTTGGTGTTTGGAAATTAGCATCAATAGTCTACCTCAAAATAGCAAGCAAGTTTAGTTCAAATATTGAGTAGTGAGCAGGCAGGCCCTTGCAGTTCTGTCAAATGGAGTTATTTATTATATATTCAAAGTGAACTATAATATGAACAACAGTGTTCAATTTGTTGCAATCAAATCCTTTTCAAGGAGTGTTTCCCCCCAAGCCTTAGTGTCCATTTGAGTTATACACATTCATTAACTACGCTAGCCTAATAGGTATCAGGAAGGTAATTTTCTTTGAGGGAACAAACCACATTTGCGTTGAGTAAAAGTGGAAAAACAATTTAGGTAAAACCACCCTCAGCATACTTAACCGGGATTCAAAGAAACTTCCCCATCCCTGGCAATCCAGTCTAGCATGAGAACGACACATTAGACTATTGATGCATGTTTGAGGAGCTCTAATATTTTTTTTTTTTTTAAATAGCGGGAAAATAAGATTATGTCCACTGTTGACTTCAATTTAAAAATCTGAATTGAAATTCACCAATATATGTGTCACCTAGTACAACATTAACAACACTTTTTTTCTTGCGGTCAGAAAGGTCACCAACCGCTGTGGCAAAATAACAGTGGTAACAATAATAAAGTAGTACAGTGTTTATTTTACTGCGATATGGAGGGATGGATCAAATCCTATATTTCTCAAATCTGAATCTCAAAACTAAATCTTAAATTTTCTTTCGAATCTAAAAATCCAAATTCAAATTTGAATCCTAAAATCTTTAAAAAGAACAGTTCTAGTTAAGAGTACAAATATTTCAAATGGTAATTAAAAAAAGTAGTTTAAGGTTAGGGTGCCACTGACATGATATTTTGTTTATCATGTTTATTATAGTTACTCTAATCAAAAGCTTTAAATTGCTATTTGAAGTCAAAGTTTTCATAAATGTATTCGAGAAACTTGTCAAAGATGTTAATTAATCTCGAATCTCTCAAATACCTACCATAGTAATGGGGAGATTCGAGTATTCTATATCGAGTAGTAATAATTTGTAATTAAATAGTATTCTTAAGAAAGGGTTATCCTTATTTCTCCACCAAAACAAGTTCCTTATTCTTCACAAGTGTGCTTATAAGCATAGCTCCAATGCTTGGCATAATACCTTTTAGACATACAAAAAAAAAATATTTTCAGAGAGTAATTTGAGACCATTTTTTTAATTACTTAATTTGTTTTATAGGTGGAATGTATTTGTAGTAAGATAAACTACATAGTGTCAGCTCGCATAACAACTGAATACAAATATTGACATTCCCAAAATAAAAATAAAAAAGCCAAGATGGCCTGGTATGTAGAGTGTTTGTAACAAGATTGGCTACACTTTAGGATTTTTGAATAATCCCCATCTAGTGTATTTAAGGTGGATTTTCCTAAATAATTTCCCACTCTCCCACCACACAAATGTACATTCATTTTCTCATACCTATCCAAATAGAGTAGTTGTTAACATTTGCGGATAACCCAAATGGATACTAACACCAGTGTTTACATTCTACAGAACTAGGAAAAGGCTGTTTTTGTTTTGTTTTTTGTGTGGCTGGAGGCCTCCAGTGAATACAAGAACTTAATTTAAAAGCTACAAAATTAGGATTTAAACTTACTGATAGTATGGGTGTTGGGGTGACTTGGATTCATATAATCGATGCTCCACTGTAAAAATGGAATAATAATTAATCATATAAGTTAAATTTGTTTAGAATTAATGTTATATAAACTAGGGTTAAGTCAAAAGACTTGTTATAGGGTTAAAACACACTTTGTAATATTTCTGGTATTTATGAAAATAGTTTAAGGTAGAGTTTCCCATTTCGCACGCCAAACACATTTTACCGCTATTATTTCAACTTTTCAAAATGTAAGTTTCACAACCAGCATGTTTGATCATTTACTAGTTAAATGGTTCACAGTGTTAAGGGAAATATTTGTGTTATGTTTATTTTCAATAATAATGTGATAGCAACCATGGGGTCGATGTGGCTTAAATTAATACTATACATTGGAGCAAACACAAAATTGCTTTTACAGTTCACCCTTTACACTGCTGTCAATGGACAGACATCTATGAATAAAATTGCTCGTTACTGACCAATCCCTTGGTTTAGGTTTCATTTTATCGGAATTCTTGAGAAGGGAGTGTGAATTGCACAATGCAACTTTACTAAGAAAGGAAACAAAATAAAGGGACAGATAAAAACGGTAACAAAATGTATCATTATAAATGCAAATAGTGTTTTATAAATATTATTTTTGTGAAATCATGCCAAGCACACAACATGGGAAAATCATCCTTTAAAGAGAAACCATTTCAGATACAAATTTGACATCGTTTGGCATCACTAATTTTAAGAATCACAGTTTTATGTCACTTCAATTACTGAACCATGGTTAAAAATAATTTAATTTACAGTTGAGTGGCGATTGTATGGACGCTTGCCATTACTTCAAACTGACCTAGTGGTTAGGAAGGCTGACTCTTGATCTAAAATATCCTGGTTTTCTCTCATGTGATAACTAACATAGTTTTGTAGTTGTGTATGGGTTTGTCCTCAAAACTTAAATTGATGGCCCTATGGTTAGGTTTATACTGTGTGGTATTCAATGTTAAGTAAATTTATAATTATCGTGCTTATATTACACCCCATTAGTGAATTTGTCCAGTTTATGAATCAAGCCCATTTTTGCCCATTCAATGAACTGACCTCTAAACCTGACTAGTTCATTAACTGGGTATGCGTATAACCTGAACGGGTAGTAAGACACGGTGCTAATAATAATAACTGGGTAGCTCCAATCATTACTCATTTCATGAACCGGCTGGGTTTTTGTCCAGTCCGTGAAATGGACAAGAAAGCAACAGGTTTGGTCTTTAAGTTAATTCAACTTTGAATTGTTTTAAAATGGAAGGCTATGTTAAGTTAGGTAGTTAGTTTAATATACTATCTTAAAACTAATTTCAGTTAAGCTTGTAGACAATAGTAAAATAAGTTTCAATTCATGAAATGGGCATGAGTTGATGCAAATTTTGCCCAATTTATGAAATGGGCAGTTTCACTATTGGGGTGTAAAACACACACACACACACACACATATATAAGTGTGTGTGTTAAACTCATATATATATATATATATATATATATATATAAGATTATAACTAAACTATATTAATAAACTGAAGAGTTTGTTATGAGTATTGTGCGCAATATCTACTGTGCGCAGAGGGTTGAAATTTCAAAATTAGAAGCTCCTGTGCATAAAAAACATGTCCATCTCAAGTTGAAATGTTAAACTTTTGATAAGATTTATTTTTAATATATTAAAAACTGGCTCTGAAGAAATAAAATGAAGAGATTTATTTTTTTCTGTCTGAAGCAAATACACGCATTGTCCAGGGTACTTCTGCTAGTCTATGATAAAAACTATGTAAGTATCTTATAAGAAAGTCCTGAACTCTTTATCTTCATTTAATATTTCACTCTTTATTTATTTCTGAACTCAACGCCTCCCCGTGATATTAGAAGCTTATAATAACTTAATTCAGGGGGTACCCGTCATTTGGCCTAAAGTCATTTGGCCTAAAGTGTAGGCTAAATGCCTTTAGGCCAACTGCCTTTAGGCTAAATGCCTTTTAGGCCAACTGCCTTTAGGCTAAATGCCTTTTAGGCCAAATGCCTTTAGGCCAAATGACTTTAGGCCAAACGACTTTAGGCCAAATGACTTTTTGTAAAGTTAATTTTTAGACCATTTATTAAAATGTGTTTTGCTGTCTCCGGAAACATTCGTTATAATTTGTAGTGATGCTACTAGATGGCGAGTTGTGTGATATTTAGTTAAATAGTGTATACTACCGTTTCAAAATACATTTGCCTTCTCTAAATTTACTACTTCCCAAGGTATAGCAGACATCCATTAACCTGTAGTACCACTTTTGTATGTTGAACTTTTTACATTGCCAAGATTTTTTACTAGTTTTTGTACCGTTTTGTACCAGAAATAAAAAGTTTTGTACCCGTACCGTTTTTTATTAATTAATTATTTAATAATTTTGTTTTATTTTGAATTTTGAATTTTTTTAAGGGCCAAAGTTTATTTTAAGAGTCTTTCTTAGTATATTTGTTTATTAATTTTGCTAAATGAATTAATCAATCATTCATTTTT
>CABFOW010002654.1:23051-66110 GCA_902141385.1 Timema californicum | reverse complement strand
AGAGAGAGATTATTAATACAATAGATAAAAAATAAGTTCATATATATATCAGTAACTCTAAACAAAAATCGGGCGTCCCTTCAGACCAATTTAAAGTGGGTGGGTTCAATATTGGTTTTCACTTTCATTTTGCCTTCCGGAATAAGTTGTCAAAAGTCCCCATAATTTGAATGTACGCATATAATTTTACCGCGCGTAAACGGTGTTGAGAATGGTGTTTTCTTATTGTTTTTCGTTAACTTTATGACCGTGAGATATATTTACAAGGAAATAATATCGAAAATCTATATATAAAAAAGGTGATCTAGTGTTTTGTGAACTACTGATCTAGTTGTATGTAGGATAGTGTCAATGTTTTTAGAAATGTTGTAACTACCTTGCATCAGTTGTGCTATCTATATTCAGATGAAACAACTAACAGTACTTTGTACTTTCCGAAGATAGCCGAAGGTTTTAAATTGACATTTTAGGCCAAATGACTTTAGGCCAAATGCCTTTAGGCCAACTGCCTTTAGGTCAAATGCCTTTTAGGCCAAATGCCTTTAGGCCAAACGCCTTTAGGCTAAACGCCTTTAGGCCAAACGCCTTTTAGGCCAAATGACTTTAGGCCAAATGACTTTTGATTTAATTTTTAGGCCAAATGCCTTTAGGCCAAATGATTTTAGGCCAACTGCCGCGTCCCCAATTCAGGTACAATTTACCACTTAGTGAAGTGGAACACGCCATTTGCATCACTAGATAAAAGAAAAAATGGCGCCCAAAGGTTGTATTAAATTAAACATTGAAAGGAGGATAGAAGGGCAAAGTGTACACACCAGAAAACTGTAGGCCTCAAAGTTCATAATTGAAAACACATAATTATGAAGTTTTCGGGATAATTCAGTCTCTGTCTTCATAAGAAGAGCCTTAAAGGAAAAAGAGACAAGGGGGAGCTCCAATGATTTGGAAGAGAGTCCCTGATGTGGTCCACGTACTTATAAAAATTATTGACGAGTGTGTTGAAGAAATTACATAACTATGTGTTTTGTTGTTTGTAATTGTGAACTTTGAGGCCCGCAGTTTTCTGGCAAGTGTGTAGGCCTTGCCCTTTTATCCTCCTTTGAATGTTTACTTTATTACTAAATCAAGTTAGTTTGCACTTGAGAGCTCTGCATTAATAAAAGAAGCTGAGCTGCTTAGACTATAATCTGTGTCTGCTGAAATAGTTCAATTAGATGTGAACTAGTGATGAGTGACTTACAGTTAAAACATATTTATTATCAGGTAAATCTAGTAGTTTTATTCAAAGCTGCCTACAATAGAATAAATGGTTTTAGAAAGTTTTCCTCCAAAATAATTTTGAGAAATTCAGGTTTTGTGAATTGGAAGACATCTTAGGGCCAGTTTCATAGTCAAATTTAGTACGCCTCAAGTGCGGCGCTACATTAAGTACATGCCGACACCTACCTAAACTCAAATGGAATGGGCCAGTTTCCTATGCGAGAACGGACTCATTCCATTCGAGTTTAGGTAGGTGTCGTCATATACTTAGTGTAGCGCCGCACTTGAGGCCTACTAAATTTGACTATGAAACTGGTCCTTAATCTAGTTCTCCTTCAGCATTATATGCCCATTCTCTTACCTAAGTGTTAATCAATGTAACCTAAAGTGAGAAGAGTTGAGCGTAATCCAAGATCCGGCAGTTGCACCAGGATGAGTTTTTCCACACTTTGATTTCCTATTCTCTCCTTAGGAAGATGTGATTGCACTTAATTCAAAAATGTACCTTTATTATCATGGTCCTTTGTATTAAAGTATTTAATTTACCGACAGTCGCAAGTGATATATTACATTAACTTATAAACTACTTTGAAAACTACCAAATTTTCACCAACATTGTGATTGAAGAAGTTTTAAGAGATACCCGCCATCACAGTTGAAACAAGCCGACTTGTAATGTGTATGATTATAACTACAGTTTAAGCTATTTAGACCGACATTCTGCTGTCGTTGTCAGGCATGTTTCGAATCTGCCACTATTAGTTTGTGGGACAGCCACCAGGACAGTGCTACTAACAGTATATAAAGTTTGTAGGAGTCGATTTCTGTGGTCCAGTTATTGTCATGTTCAAAGGGTGCCGGGCTAAAGAGTGTCAACTGTATTTCAAACAAAACAAAAAATATGCAAGATGTGATTGCTTTTTGGTCACTTTCTAAAGGATGTATAATTATTTATGTGATTCGAAAAAGGGGTAAGGATTTTAAGGTAGATAAAATGCAACCTTAAGTAACAAGACAAACAGTCTTGAGCTAGAATCTAATACCAACTGTTTATAGCTCAAATCTAACAAGTTGCTAGGATTTTAAGGGCCCCTTAAGAGGTTGGAAATAGAATAAATTGTCGTTGATTGCCAACGTTTTGCCAAAGTAAAATAATCATTGACAAAAACTATAAAATTAAAAGGATAGGTAGAGAATATTTCTTTTTAATAACAAAAAAAAAAATTAGATCCATTTAGAAGGAGATGTAATAACAGAAGCTTTAATAGTAAATATTAATTCCTTTTGGAAGGTTTTTCTGACCAGTGTTTGAATTAAATAATAATAATAATAATAATAAATTGTTTTCATGCTTGAACCATGTCAAAGAAATTGCTTTTGATGTTTCGAGGCTCAGATGGAATTACCAACAAAGGACATCAAGACTATAAATATACCTTAAATTCAAGTCAAAACAACTAGACCCCTTCAAGCAGATGGCTGTTGTAGATTCAACAAAAATGTCAAAAACAATTTCATCGATGTAGCTCAAACTTGAAAATAATAATAGTTTTGACAACATTCAAGATCCCCCTACCCCACATCTTTTAAAGTCAATTAAACCGATGAACTTCATTATTTTATGGTTTATATAGTATATTATTAGTATCTGACAACTTAGTTTAGTTGGTAACGTGATTGCCTTTTGAGCTAAGTGTTCCAGGTTCGATTCTCAGCATGGCTGAAAAATTTATCATCGGTGAAATATGGGTTTACCCTTTCACATTGATAAATTAATGACCGGGAACTGGATGTTGTGCCTGTCCTTGCCATAAGTTAGTTTATAAGGTATAGAAAAATATATGACTTGAATAAAAAAAAGAACCCAGACAATGGGTTGTAAACAGTAATGGATGTAAAAAAAAAGAGTATATTTTTACTAAAACTTAAACGGTTAACTTGAATCAAATCTAAACTAGCCGCTTCATTGGCCACGTGGCCTAGGTGTTACTCTCACAATAGACTACACTGCCGAAGAGGGGTAGGACGGGGTTCGATCCTGTTCAGGTGCTTTCCTAAATGGTTTCCCATTCTCCCTTCATGCAAATGTGGATTCACTTCCTCTAAATTCAAACGTCCTAATCCCTGGCACATTAGTATAGTTAGTAAATAGGTGTATAACCTGAATGCTTACTAAGAGGCGGAGCTAAAATAATCAAAACTTACCAAGAGAAGAAATTAAAAAGTATCAATTTAGTGTTATTTCACTTATTTGATATTATTTCTACTAAAACTAAATGGGAGTTGGATACTAAATTTGAGTTATTTTCATAACATAAAACTGTGTCTAAAAATGTGACAGAAAACGATAATATATCAGATATCGCTTACCTCTGATACTATTACTATGCATTTCTGCTATATAAATGGTTTGTTTCCAGCTATATGTTTGGACAATCATTACCTTTAAAATGCAATGTATTATTTTTAATGGCCAAATAAAGTGAGTTTTAATACGACCACTAAATCACAGACACTGCACAATTTAGAGACAAATACAAGAAGTTCTCCTAAAACATGTGCTATTAGGCGTACTATAGGATTTGAATATAACACAATCGGCAGAATTTATATTATTTTTCACTAACTTGGTCCTGAAACAGCTATTATGTGATTCCTAAGAGCATACCAATATGATTCCATGCATCTATTCCATTGCTCTATTACCACAGCTGTCAATAGAGCATGTGTTCCAGTGTTGGTCTCTTTGATTCCCTGTGCTAGTGCCTTGTTTCTCTGCCACAGCTGTCAATAGAACATGTGTTCCAGTGTTGGTCTCTTTGATTCCCTGTGCTAGTGCCTTGTTTCTCTGCCACAGCTGTCAATAGAACATGTGTTCCAGTGTTGGTCTCTTTGATTCCCTGTGCTAGTGCCTTGTTTCTCTGCCACAGCTGTCAATAGAACATGTGTTCCAGTGTTGGTCTCTTTGATTCCCTGTGCTAGTGCCTTGTTTCTCTGCCACAGCTGTCAATAGAACATGTGTTCCAGTGTTGGTCTCTTTGATTCCCTGTGCTAGTGCCTTGTTTCTCTGCCACAGCTGTCAATAGAACATGTGTTCCAGTGTTGGTCTCTTTGATTCCCTGTGCTAGTGCCTTGTTTCTCTGCCACAGCTGTCAATAGAACATGTGTTCCAGTGTTGGTCTCTTTGATTCCCTGTGCTAGTGCCTTGTTTCTCTGCCACAGCTGTCAATAGAACATGTGTTCCAGTGTTGGTCTCTTTGATTCCCTGTGCTAGTGCCTTGTTTCTCTGCCACAGCTGTCAATAGAACATGTGTTCCAGTGTTGGTCTCTTTGATTCCCTGTGCTAGTGCCTTGTTTCTCTGCCACAGCTGTCAATAGAACATGTGTTCCAGTGTTGGTCTCTTTGATTCCCTGTGCTAGTGCCTTGTTTCTCTGCCACAGCTGTCAATAGAACATGTGTTCCAGTGTTGGTCTCTTTGATTCCCTGTGCTAGTGCCTTGTTTCTCTGCCACAGCTGTCAATAGAGCATGTGTTCCAGTGTTGGTCTCTCCGATTCCCTGTGCTAGTGCCTTGTTTTTCTGCCACATCTGTCAATAGAGCCCGTGTTCCAGTGTTGGTCTCTTTGATTCCCTGTGATAGTGCCTTGTTTCTCTGCCACAGCTGTCAATAGAGCATGTGTTCCAGTGTTGGTCTCTTTGATTCCCTGTGCTAGTGCCTTGTTTTTCTGCCACATCTCTCAATAGAGCCCGTGTTCCAGTGTTGGTCTCTTTGATTCCCTGTGCTAGTACCTTGTTTCTCTACCACAGCTGTCAATAGAGCATGTGTTCCAGTGTTGGTCTCTTTGGTTCCCTGTGCTAGTGCCTTGTTTTTCTGCCACTATTGCTAAAACTTTTCTTGCTCTAATAGGCTTCAATTTGTTTCCAGCTCAATTGCAATAATATTTTCCTCTTTTCAGTTTATTCTGCTTAATGTACCCAAGCTATTAAAAGCAAAAGGCGGTTTACCTTAAATGTATATATATTTTCACATCGAATGTCCATTTCCTGTATTTGTCCTTTACATATTTTTTGTTACTTTTACATGGTACTATCTAAGTGTCCTATTTTTTTATCTATCAATTTCGTTTTTCTCCCCTTTATTTTCTTTTTTCTTCTAGGAAGTTGGATTGCACATATCTAAGAGTTTTGATTGAGTGATAATGATTGATTTCCTTTAAGAGGCAGCCATTACCTCTTCTTCGTCCAGTGGCAGCAATATAAAGTGTGAATGGAGTTATTTTAATGTACGTATTGTGTTTATTCCCTTTTGTGTGTTTTTTTATCTACCTTTCCTGTACCTTCTTAAATATACATATGCAAAATACCTCAAAAAAGTGATGAGATTTTCCCTAAAAACAAGCTATTATTTTGGTATTTTAATGTTCATTATTTAATGTTTTACATTATTTTACAACCAACACTACGTATGTATTACATAACAAAACTGTGATTTTTCATAGGTTTGGTCACCATCTAGTACCCCTTAGCATGTATATTTTCCTATTTTATTAATGGTTTCCATAACACAATTTTTCGATAACTCAACATGTTTCAGGAATGTAACTACCACTTTACAGGAGAACTTCTTGTAAAAACATGTGTATCACAGATTAAACTTATTGCTAATGAGAAACTTCTTTTTCTCTAATAAAATGTTCATTAAAATAATTTAATTAATAATTTTGATACATTAGTTATTTATAATATATGTAAACTAAACCAGAAAAAACGTAAAACTGTAAAAGATACTACATATGAAACCAAAACCAACCAATATAACCACCATTAAAAAACTCAATAACCACCAATCATATTTATTAAAACACAACACATTTTAGGCAAGTAAGCGATCCAAATCATTACCAATTAAATAAAATGCTATTGAGATAGTTATTTCTTCTCGACGGTATCTGTGATACATTAAATGTGTGAAGCTTTGTTTTTACGGCCAGACACCAGAAACATGCACTCCTAGTATAAAGAGAGAAAAGTTGTAATAGTAGCATAATTAATAAAGTTTGCTGGCTATTGCAAGTTACACTGTTTAACCTCAAATAATATGAAAGTGAATTTTAAGGAAATGCATTGTTGTTCTCTTGAAAGAAGTGTGGGAAAACATATTGTAAAATAAGTTGTCCAGATTGCACCCAAATTTGACCTATGAACTCAAAAGAGTCTCATTTGACCCCCCCCCCCTCCCCCTCACCAATGTTAGTGCAAAGAATGAATCAATTTAAGTAGATAATTATAACAACAGTGATTGTTTATAGTACCAAGAAAAATCACCTTTCAAGGCTAATTTATGGCCTAAAATTATTTAAAAGGGTAGTTTTTTATTTAATTTAGTCAAAAAATGGATTCAGTTGTATTGAACTAGGAAATTATTAATTATTTCTATCAAGTTACTTATTTGAGGGTAGATATTTTCTACTTGAATAGATTGTGAAAGAAAATGCAATTTGTTAGGGTTATTATTTTTAGGATGAGCATAATCAAAGGAACACGGTGTTCAGACATGTGGTCAAGTTTGGATTTTCAATAAAACTTTAAATTTTAGCTTTTATCTATAGCCATTAATTATTTTTTAAACTATCAATTACCTATTATATCAGTAGTTAAATGAGTAGTTAGGTACCACAATATTGTAATATTTCTGATATTCATTTAGTTCCTATTTTGTTCTATATTAGTATATTAAATAGGTCCCAGATTTCTTTTTAAAATAGATAATTTTTCACTTTGATTAAAGACAAAAATTATATATCACAACAATAATATTATGATGTATCATACAGTGGCTTTGTTCCATTATATAAATCTATTTTCATCTTAAAAATAAAATTTAAACATATTTTAATTAGCCTACATTTTTTGGTTATTATAATGTTTAGTTAAATATAATGGATGGCTTCAAAATTAAAACTTAAAGGATTTTGTAATTAAAAATTCTCGTTAAGAATGTAGCAAAGGTTCATTTTTAACTTGCATTGCTAAAGGTATGAAACTTCTAGAGAAGATAGAAAAAGAATCAGAAAATCTGAGTGTGCAAAATATTCAGAGGAATTTACATTTTAAAAAAAGAATACATTTAATAACCACTGTTACTATAGATTAAATATTTTATTTTGACTGCCTCCAAATTGATTCAAATGACAATGAAATTAAACCTACATTCATAGAGGTTTTGTTAGGTTAATGGTACCACAGCACAATTCCACCACCCTTAAAACACAAAATACCACCAGGAAAATATGACAAAGTACCACCATAACATTACAAAAAAATAAAGCATGCAAAATTAAATGCAATAACTTGATCTCATATCCAGTGATAAACAAACATATTAGTAAGCAAATTTTTGACTTTCAAACAAATAAAATTGTGGTATATATCATTGTATTACACAAAAATCTATGAAAACAAAATTTTGTAAGGATACATTTTACTGATATTACTAATCTAAAATCAAACAAAAACGCTATTATTAATTGTACTAAGACAGTTATTTGGTTAAGTGAGGCATATGTAAAGTGTAACAAATATAATGATAAATAAAAATAAAATGATTTTGAAAAAATTATGAAGGTAAAAGTGATTTCTTTATTTATATTTTTTAACTTGTATTACCAGACAAATCACTATAGCTAAGATAAAATACTAGTATTTTTAATGTAAAAGACTTATAAAATAAAATTGTAAGTTTAAAGAGAATAAGAAAGTTACCTAGTTTTATTAATAATAAGAAATTTCAAGGTAAATGTTTATTTGCATATTTTAAATGGCTAAAGTCAAAACAAATGTGATTAAAAAACAAGTTTGCTACTAATAAAGTGAGCTTTAGTTTTGAAGCACAGAAGAGTCTCGGAAACTCGGCCTAATATGAAATTAGATGGTGTTGAGTTATTGAAATGTCAAGTTTTAAGAATGAACTTGCATGAAATGCATGTTTACCAAACAAGGATGAATCAGAGTACAGTATCGAATATTATAGGGACAGTTGTACTTTACTGTAATATTGTATGTTACAGTTACAGTAATATATGTACAGTACAATATAACATATTGATATAGCATGACTGTTCCACTCGAGTTACACAAACAAACTGAGAGGTTCAACAGTTGAATGACCTTGGATTGTGATGACTGACGCCAACAACTGTGTGCATGCCGAGTTCCCGAGACTCTACTGTAATATTTTTTAAACCCCCTGGATACAAGATCAGCCCCTAGTAATAGCTGCTGGTTTATAGCCCCTAACCTCTGGAGATCCACTAAAGAAGTTCAGTACATGTCCCACATTAGCAGAGTACGGAAGACCTTGCATGATTACCAGCGTGGGTTGTGGGGGCTGCATCGGCCCCTGGGGGGGTCCCAGGGCGGCAGGCATCGGCCCCCCGTAATATGAAGTGGGGCTCACTGGAGGAGAGGGATATGGCCAATAGAAGATCGGAGGGTATGCCACTGGAAAGGTGTGTCTCGCAGCCAGTGGAGGTGCCGCGGGGATGAGTTGAGTTGGAGTGTGGCCAAACTGGGCAAACGTCGCTGCAGGGCCAAACGGCGGTGGAGGCATCAGAGTACCACCTGGAGGAGCACAAGACATTGTTCATGCTATTGTTAAACATTACATTTGGTTACTTGACGATACTTTCATTCAAGATAGGTGCTGAAATTGCACCTAAGAACATATTCAAATACTTTTTGTTTCAGAATTAAGAATCTAAGGTGTTTTATTTGCAAGAACTTTAAAAAAAAATATTCAAAGTTCCATAAAAAATTTTGTTTACATTTTAAGCATCGACCAAACAAACAAATTGTTTAAGTAAATTTTTAAAAGCAAATTTGAAACCATACCATACTAAATTATAGATTTATAAATTTTGTATTTCCCTGCAAATAAGTGCTATACAAAATATTTCAGACAGTAAAAAAAATGTTGTATGGATGGCCGATATACAATCGAACAAAAATCGTACAGGAAAACTAGAACTTAACTCTAGTCATTATCAGCCAAAATCAGGACTTAATTTTATAACAGTAAGTCCTACAAAATAATTCCTATAGTTTTCAAACTAACATGTATAGGCATGTTTGTGTGTTTATTTTTTTAAAGATGATTTTAGTTAACGTTCTTGATTTTTGTGTGTATTTAAAAGCATAGAAAAGGAATATAAAAGCACATAAATATATTTTTCGAAGGTTCTCTATATTGTGTTTATTACTGAGCTCATATTCATTTTTCAGGCTACCTCTCTACTTTTTAACCTACAATGATTTATTTTATTTATTTACAAGCTAAAAATAATTGATTTAAAAAAATCATCTTCTCATACCCCTTTTGCTCAAATACTTCAGAGAGTTGGTCATGTATGGGAGTTAAAATAGGTTACCTAAAAAAATTACATTTAATAATGTCTACAGTTAAAACAAGTGAATTAAAATTTTAGTATAAAATATTAAGTTGTAATTATTTATCATGATACATATTTAAATACCTGGAATATTTGATAAAGTTAGACATTGAATTAAAAGGGAACTGGACCAAAAACTAATGAAAGTGTATAAATAAAAAAAAACTTTTTTGAATGCTTAAGATGGGGTGAAAGGAGACACTGGAAAAGACCAGTGTTTTTGCAGTTTTTACTGGGAAACATTTTTTTAAATCTAAATAAATCAAATATTGCTCCAGTATAAAACAAGAGTTTAATTTTCTTATTGCAGTGATATCAACATTTCTTGAATATTTGTTAAGAGATTTAATGACAACTTTTTCTCTTGATTTAAAAAGCTATGCTCATGACATATATTCAAAACTGTTGATAGCCCTGAGTGAATAAAATTAAGCTCTATGTTTCTACTGGAGCAATATTTTTTTAATTTCAGCTCTGTTTTGCTGCCCACTCGTGTTCACTATGTTCCCACATTAAATAACAAGATGAGAGGACAGGTTTTAAGAAAATGCAGAATAATTTACCCAAACGAAATGTCATCCCTCTCCTTGTGTGTCTGACCATAGATCACAATATCTGGGAGGACCCAACAAATCCCAACTCTATCCTCGGAATCTCTTTTGATAATTTCAAAAGAAATAATGGCATTATTTGAAAGTGGTGAAGTTAAAAAACATAGCAACATATCACGACGTAGTGATATCAGAGATAGAGGGTTTAAAATACATTTCATCACATATTGAGAATTTTGTGGCACTTATCAAAAAAACTAAGTTAATGTACTGTTAGAATAATTTGGAGGTCGTTTATACACAACAGTTTTTTTTAAAGCATTAACCTAAAGGTACAGATCTCAGATAAGGTTAACCAGATATAGTATTCAAAATGACCAAAAGTGTGCAATATATTTCCACTAAAGATATTCTTCTACAGAATTTTCTAAAGAAAAGTTAGGCAATTAATCGCATCAACTAGTGTGTATTAAAGCTATCTAGTTATGACAGTTGTACATCGAGCTGTGAGACCCAAGCCCATGAAAGGTGCTTTATTCTAAACACACAAACATGTAAGGCCCTTATACTTAACCACCCTCATGCAAGACATAAATAGTATGAAAAATTAAAAATATCACCAGAAATTAAATAAAGAACCTCATGAAAACATAAGCAGTTTTAAATTTAAAAACCATTATACAATGGCATTTTATTATTGTGTTTAATCAAGGTATATATTGTTTTCATTTAATGTCAATATTTTGCCTTTCAATGGTAGCTCCTGAAACATGTTTGAATTTAAAATAAACATTCAGGAAGATTCAAATGATGCAGTTGAAACATATTTTCAACAACCGTTAAAAGTTGTTCAACTGTTTTAGTTGTAGGCTTGTGTGATAGTTTGGCCCAGAGATTAGAAAAAAAAACACACACATAAACAACTTATCTATGTAAGACCCAACATTGATGTGTGTGTTTATTTCTAATATCTCCAGACCCATCACATAAGTCTGTAGACATACCATATATTTTAGTTTCCATTAAACATGAATACAACAAATCTTTCTCAAACTTGTGAGTTTCATGAGGTTTTTCTATTCCCACCTTACAATGGAGAAATAAAATAATGTACGCCATCCCCAACCTTCCGACACCATTGTTTACAAAATGGCTCCCAAGAGTGACCACTAGCACCACACCTTTTTTTTGCAGTTGATCTTTTTAACACTTACAACCTGTTAAGAAAAATGCAAAAAATTAACACAAGCAAAATATTAAGTTAGTTTGCCTTAGTACCAACATGGCTTTGAAAGCACTCTTTTTCTTGTACACAAACATAAAGTCTACCTTATTTTTCTTATATCTATGCGTAGTAATTTAGCATTAGATTTGTAAAAAAAAAATGTGTATGTCCATAGTTGAATTGTAGTTAGAAAAAAAGTTGAACGTAGTGGATAAATGAAACAATGTGTGTCATATTTCAAAAGATGTATATAAAATTTATTTGGGATTAAATATAAAATAGTTTGGAATATGAATTGCTCAATACTAGTTCAAAGTCATTTTACTATATTAGGCAAACATAAATTGTTGCCCTACTGGCACTTAGTATTGTAATCAAACTTTATCCTATTATTTAAATAGGAAAGTTCAAGGTCAGATATATTTTGTTGGCATCATAAAATATCCAAGTAGATTAGATTATTTGCAATGTTTGCTTCTCCAGTTTAATGAACAACCAGGATAGATTCAATTTAGTTCAAAAACATTGTTGATAATAGTCGTGTAAATTTCAATATTATCAACATCCCTTTTCTCAACTAATACAAAGCCTACAGAGATTAATAGAATATCAGTGGATAGGATTTTTTTTTTACCGAATTCTAACATAGTAGCAATCTCAGTTTACATAAAACACATTGTTTGCTTAAAATTTAAGTTAAAGGGAGAGTCTAACAATATTTTTTTATCAATTACCGAAAATAAACTCTCTTTGTCATTTTGTGTACACACTTGGCTGAGTATTTAATTCCAACAACCCAACAAAAGACTAAATCATTTGGGCAAGGTTGAATGTGCGAACGTTTCGCGAAGGTTAGTAATATGCCTTTGTCAAGTGTCTTTGTTTAAAGAGTGCTCCTTGTTCACACAGCTCTACAACTCAAGGCACACCATAATAATACCGTCTTTGGTATTTTTATTACTACTCCGTCCTCTACCCATTCAGATTATATGCTCTCTAGTCCTTACTCCATAGTAAATCAACACTAGCTTTATAGATTAGTGAACAAATGTACGTATGGAGTTATACATTTTAAAAGGCCTTATTCCACAGATTTAATAAAACGTGGTGAGTTTCATAATATCTTGCAGAGTATGGAGCATCAGCTGTGCCAGAACCACTTTCTAGTAAATTAGCATCAACATTAACGTTGAAAACATAATATCATCAAGTTTATGTTGACACAAACATTTATTGAATTTTCATTTACTTACTTTTAAGAGCAATTCTCAGATTGTTTCATAAAATAGAAAGAAGGCTACTAATACTTTCTATGTAGAGTAAAATAAAAAAAATTAACTACAAAGATGTTTACAGAGCTTAAAACTTTTATTTTTTTACTAATTTCATTGGCAAAATTGTTTTCTCAATGCTCAACATGACTAAGGCTAAAGCATTCACAAATAAATTATTAATAGAATGAGGGCTTAATTTAAAAAGTAAGAGGACTATGGAGTATTTTATTTAAACTAAGCTTTATTAAAACTGTTTAGCTCTTTTTTCACTTTCATCTAAAACCAATCTTTTCTAAATTTTCATTTGTAATAGTTATGAACAATCCATTTGCAATATTTGGTATTAGATAGGTTTTGTACCACTGTTGTACTACCACCACAAATAAAGAACTATTTTGATTATATTAAATTATTATTTTTAATTTGCTTGGATATATTTTGGAAGCACACCACATACCTAGTTTGAGGAACAATAAAATGGTGAGTTATATCCATCTGAATGGTCCTATTGGTATTGTATCATCCAACTTTATAACATGTGAACGCTCATGTAATTAAACTTGTTCTTGAATTTACAACATTGCATATCTCTTATTTCCAGTTAGTTTAAAGCATTACCTTTGATTAAATGACAGTAAAACAAAAATATACGGTCTGCAAGCCTTCAGAGTGATACAAATTAAAAGAGAGAGAGAACACCACACAGCATATTTGTGATAACAGTTATTCATCAATTAATTTATAGTTTATAAAAAGTAATTTTATAATAATAGAAATTGAGAGCACTAAAGAAAAAGGGAAAATAAACTTATAAGAGTAAATTAAATGAAGAAATGGAAGAGTCCAATGCACAAAAGTGACATCTTCTTCCTTTCTTCTGTCTTCTATAGTAGAAGTAGTCACACACACATTTTAACTCAAATAGAGTAATATTTCGGCATTTTTGCCTTTATCAAACAAAAAGAAAAAGGGAATACACTCTACATAAACACTGAATTACTCCATTTGGAAATAAAAAATAAACTTTTAGAAACATTGTGTCAACTGTTGTAGGAGTACAAATACATTTTTCAAAGTTTTTGGCTGTGGTTATCAAATATAAATATTTAATATTTAATTGGGGAAAAATAGGTAATAATAATAAAATAGAATATATATCTCAAAATAAGAGTAATATTAAAAGCGTTAATCTTCTAGGAAGAAAGAAATTGTCTTATTAAAGCCTGATGGTAATCTATTGGTGGGCCATTTCCCACTGTGTGAGTTGAGAACTGTTGCACTGTTTAGGAAATGACCTCAATGTTTTGGTGGTGTAGCAGGTTTGAAGGTTCTGGTTACGGGTACCAGCAGGGTGGGTATTGGCTTGTCTGGGTCTTTGTGGTTGTTAATTCACTGCCCGAGATAACTTGTAGTAATGCATATATATTCTGCATCACATGATTTGCACTGTAGTTGATAAACCAATTTAGTTGTTTTGCTGTTGAAGGATGTAGCTGGTGGGCGAATTCCACAGGTGCTGCAACGGGTGCCACCCAAAGGGGTATGAACCTTTGATAGTCTGCTTTTCTTTTTGAATTCTTTTGGGGTCAAGAAGTTTAGAATGGACTAGAATACTGTGGAGATTGGGCTGGTGTTTGTAAGCAACTCTTGGGGATGAACTGAGAAGGTTTTGGCTAGTAGCTTGTAGACACTTTTAAGGATATGTTTATTCAGTGTAGACCAGTTTGGTATTTTGTTGTGAAAGAGATGTCTTCAACTATTTTTTGGAGGGTCATTTTTGTCTATTAAGAGTGCTCGCGAGATTGGGTTGTCTTTTCTTGGGGTAGCCTGTGTGTTGGAAAGCTGTGGAGAGTTGTTTACAATATTCAGTTAGATCATCAGGTTCTGAACATATCCCTTTAGCTTGGGTGGCGAGGCTGAATGGTAGACACCCTTCTGTGTATGAAGGATTGCTGCTGTGATAGAAGAAGTATTGTTTGGTAATTGGTGGGTTTTATATGAACAGTGGTGTGACAATGCTGTGATTTATTGTGGGGGAAGTTTAAGGGGCTGCCATTGTTGAACTTATCTAGAAATGTGTGTGCGACTATCTCTACTATAGAAGACAGAAGAAAGAAAGAAAGAAAGATGTCACCTTTGTGCATTGGGTTCACCCATATTTTTTCCTCTTTACTTATGCAAGCTTTCTTCATTAAATTTACCCTTATGCAAGCTTTCTTCATTAATGTACACTTATTAGTTTATTTTTATTGATTTATATCAATTTTCATTTTTATAAATTTTCAAAAAATAAAATATTTTAAATTGGACAAAGTAAAGTCAAAAAATATATTACTAATTATTATACTTTTTAATTAAGAGTGAAAAAATAATGTATTCCAACACAAATTTGTTAGTTACTATAGTAAAAAGTTTTGTTAAAATGTCTTCCTGTGGTGTTCCCTCTTTAAGCCTTCTAACAGCTATGCAACAGAGTTTAGAGATTATAAAATAGTTATAATCAAAACAAGTTAGGGCCTAGGAAAAAAAACACCTTTTAATGATGTTGCATAGCCATAAAAATGAAATATTCCAAGTTGAGCTTTTTGACTGGGAAGTTTGGTCCTACCTTTCCCGTGGGCCGTGGGCAGGTGAAGTGAGGGAGCAACGGGAGAGTTTGTGTGTGTCACCGTGTACAGACCACTCGCCTCATTCTCGACACCGTCACCACAATTAATACTTCCAGAAGAGAATGTGAATACACGTCAAGCAAACATTTCTAGCTGATCCATAAATATTATGTTTAATAAAGTCTTTTAGAATATCTACATTTATTACAGGAAGAAAGATGTTTCCATTTGTTCAAGTTCCATAAAAATACCATATTTATATAATGAACTTGATAAACTTCACCTTGAAGAATTAAAATAGTTTTGGAAACACTTAAATTACTACAGCTATCTTGTGTGTATGTTAAGAAAGTATGAAGTGTTGCCACGGTGTCAAAAACCCTAGAACCCAATAATAAAAAAAGTTGCTGTGAACAAAGTTTCACAAAAGTATTAAAGTTTATTCAAATTCGAATAAATGATACAGAAAGGGAGAAAAAGGAACATAACAGAGAATTTCACTTTTAACTCTCGCTAGAAAAAAAAAATTACAAAAGTATTAGGAATGCTTTGTATAGCAATTTGAACATAGCAAAACACCTTCAAGGTTAGCTGCCATTTTGTTAGTTGGGACAAAACAAGGTGCAGATTAACCAAACCCCGAATAGATCAATATGATTAAGACCCTGCCACATATTCTAGCGAAAGCCAAAAAGAAAACCAAAATAAAGAAAACAGAAAACATATGCACACAGAATTGTGATAAAGAAACAACTAGAAAACAATGCTAAATGTCACTACAATTAAACTAACAGTTCTTTTATTAAATATTTTCTCTCCAAACTACCTTATTTGTGTCTGGAAAGGTTCCAATGTAACATAACTTTTAAAAACTTAAAGAGTTCCAGCGGTTTGGTCTGCAATAAAATATAAAGCACAAACTAACACGGATTGTGAAACAGTACAAGTACCTACACACTTTGGTGTCCCATTTTACAAACATCCCGAGTAGCACTTATATTCAGTGCAAGTTTAAAAACATGTCCAAAACAACATCAGTCTTACTTTTAATGGCAAAACCATTTGTAACTTATACTGCATCAGTTAAACAAATATTATGTGTCAGCAGGAATATATTTTAATAAAATATATTCATCTTAAACTCAGACACAAGGACTTATTTACCTAGTAAAAAAATTATGCCATTATATATATATATATTTAAAAAAAGTTCTCGTGTTTATATTAGTTACAATGTAGGTGTAGTGTGAAACAATTTATAAATCTTTATAAATACAAATCCCAATAATTTATTTGTTAAAATGTTATAGTTATAAATGGCTTTGCCAACCATATGCTAACAAATACTTAACATATCTCCAACTTGATAACTTAAAAGCTGTAAGGATAGATATCCCTTATGTTCCATATTTAATCTACAAGAAGTATCCATGTAGACATGGGTTGGGTATGGTATATCCTTACAGTGTTTAACGTACAGACTGAACATACACCAGCCCTTAAAAAGAGAAGAAGCATTTAGCTAGCAGTGAATACCATCTGTCAAGATATTTCTATCCCAAATAAGAGATTGCATTGTGTGCCTCGACCCAAAACAAATTTATTTTAGTTACCATTACCCTAACAAACACAATCCACAGAGAAAAAAAAAATTATTTTCCAAAATGAGATTAAAGGTCTGTTAGAAAACTTACCCCAAATTATAGTACACGTAAGATGACTCCTTGAAACATAGAAACAAGAAAGATATTCACCAAAATGTGGTCCCCAAACACCAGCTTACAGGTAACCAAAGCACCCTCGAAAAACAAATGCATTTCAGTAAGCTATGTTAAACGTTTATCCACCATGTATGTAATTTAGGAACTATATGCTAAGATGAGTGTTTTGTAAATAGCACAAAGAGATTTATCTTTAGAAAACCTTGTTTTAAAGACCTGTACTTTCATGTGTTAATACATTTCATGAGATTTTATATGATAGTGATATATGAATTATTTCTTTATGATATTTTATGAGGACACCCTGATGTCAGTGTCAGACTCCTTCTTCTGCAAAAGAGCGTATAAAACAACACAACATCTTCTGAAGGAGTCTGACGTGTTTTGTTGTGTTATGATTGTGCAGTTCGAGGGTCACATTTTTCTGCCGAGTTTGTAGGCATTGCTCTTCCTTCCTCCTCTCAATGTCACATTTAGTGTCATCGTTTTCTTTGTTTGAATTGCCCACTCAAACAAAACGGATTAGAGGGATAAATGTGACCAAAGAAGGGATCGAGTGCAATCCTAGGTTAGGCGAGTCAGAGTCGAGCATGTTAACTGCCAAGCTAAGTCCGCAACTAGTTTAAATGTTCACAATGATTTGCATAACACTTCATTTACAGATCATTTCTACTAATACAAGTTTGATTGCATCAATTATAATGTAAATGTAAAATGTTATTTATAGCTATAAATAAATATTGGCACGTTAATGACAGGGTTTATGGCACGGTAATGTGTGAATTAGCTCCTTGACTCGGATTTAGTTTATGCAGTTTGTTAATTTCATTTGTATTGTTGTTTTTATTTTATTTTAGTTTTGATTATTTTTGTATTCTTAGTTTAGTTTGTATGCCTGTTAAATTATTCGCAATTTGCTAAAGCAGATTACCTCTATTTTCATATTCAATTTGATAAAAAATAAATATTTGAGATGGATTTAAAAAATTGACAATTTAACTCAGTAAAAATTGACAATTTATTAAATTATGTTTATATATACCATCTTCATATTTAAACTAATAAAGTATTACTTAAACCAAATGGTTTCTCGGAAATTCACTGCTTGGTATTTTCATTGAAGTGAAATGTTTTGTTGGCATTTTATAGCCTTTTGTTCATAGGTAATACTATTTCAAACCATAAATATTAGTTAATTTAAATTATTTATTAAATAAATCGTTTCAATAAAGGATTGAAAATTTTGAATTGATAAATTTTATACCATATAATTTACTACATTCAGTTCAATGTTAAATTAATGGTCTGGGACGTGGTTGTTTAGTTCATCCTATAATTATAATTGGTTTTGAACCACTAACAATCAGTTTTAAAGCTCTAAAACAAATTTATCTTTAAAGATAAAATAAGATCTTTTTTAATAGGATTTGAATCCCAAATTTGAATTTTACTCGAATCCTTTAATCTTGAATATCCTTAAGGATTAAAGGGATTTGAGGGCCCATCTCTAGTGTTAGGTCATATGTAGAAAATCAATCCCAGAAACTTTCCCCCTAAATAAACAATACAATGTAGAATCTCAAGCTTGATACCCTATCTTGTGTAACCTGTGCAAGCTGTTATTGTTGGTAGCCCTGGTAATATTTTAGGTCGGCTGACAAATGTAACGCATGGGCAGTGAGACAGCAGCCAAGGTAGGTTTAGTATCGCTAAGTGTCCTAGTTTCATAGTTTACTTAATTCACTAGTATTGCCATATCGGTACTAGTTATAATTTGATTAATAATGGGGGGGGTGAAGTAACTGAATACAAGCAGTGTTGCCAAATTGTTTCCCTCTAACTAACACTTTGTAACAATATCTCTGTGATACAGTAGAAGATGGAAAAGCTTAAGAAACTATAAGCATCTTGTGTTGGATTGCTGAACCTATGTTTTCCTCTTTCAAAAGGTAGGACGTCCTCATTATTTGATTTTAATAGATTTAGATATTTTATTCAGAAACCTGTTAATTTTGCTAATAAATTAAATTTTGCAGTACACTTTGAAAGATTTGTGAGAAATGTCGAGAGAGGTAGGGAGAATCAACAGCTGCTGCTATAATTTATAACTAGCCTACAAGTATAAAGTTAGAAAGGAGATGCCATTAAGGCACTGACCAAATTTTGAAAAACTACACTTTTAGGGTGTATGTTAAAAACTAAAACACACTTTTTTATATAAACATTTCAACAAAGCACCCAGTCATGCACAACATACTTAAAATTATACAAGCTTCCACATCTTGAAAAAAGTTTTACATACAATAATAATAATAGTAATCCTTGTTTTTTAGTAATTTTGGATATTTGTTTGTTTTTTGGTAGAACAATAAACGGAAAACCATAAATTTTGTTATCAATTAACTAAATGAAGGGTTTCCAGCTGCTTTTTTTTTTTGGTACCCCACACATTTTCTTGGGAAAATCAACCTACTGTAGTAAAATTGACGCTTTTAGCCTAGAGTCATAAAGTTATGACTTGCATGGGAAAAATTAATGAAAGAGGCAATATATGTTTATAATAACTTTTGTATCTTGATGGGTCCTATTTCTTCCTTCCCCTTAGCCTCTAGACTCGTGGATCCAATTGTGGCCCTTGCACACTTTAAATTGGAAAACACTGTAATAGATTAAAGTAAATCAATTTTGGTGAGGAGTTATATTTTCCTTCCCAGCTTGAAGTGCACTGTTATAGCATTTATAGCATCATATTAACATATTGAGCTCAATTTTGATATCCCAAGTAATTTCATGAATAAAGCCACATAATTTAAATGTCCTTAAAAACATTGAATCTCCCAAAGATAGCAAATAAATTTTACTAATTAATCGTTATATTAAAATAAAGCATTAGTTAAACAATACTAATATTAGATCGCATTCAATTAAACTAAGTTTGTGCCAATGAAAATTTGAAAATGTACAGACAATATTAAAAAAGGGAGATTTTTTTATGGTGTTGGTTTATTTTCAAATATGTAATTTAGAATCCAAACAATCTAAAGATAAATAAATTTTAAGTTAAATAAAAAATAATATGTTTAATAAGAACAAACTTTTCAAGAAAATTTAATTTTGATTTAACTTTGTTTAATATTGTTTATCTCCGAAACATCATTAAAAAGTTTAACGAAATACTTTGAAAGAAGATCTAAATTTTATTTGAGGTTTCCTTTTTATTCACAAAAATAACTGGAAAAAGGTATTCAAAGTAGCCAAAATACTTCTTCCAAAGAAAAAAAAATAGTACAAATTGAATACATTCACATCTAAACACACCCAGCACTTCACTATCTCATTTTTCTTATCTTTTATAAGATTGCTTACATGTGAGTGAAACCATCTAAATTAAATGCCAAAACTAATTGTTATACCTGAATGACCAGTTAACACACAAAGAAAATGATAAAAGCGAATTTTACACAAAATTGAATAGTGCTGTGTAAGTTAAGAATATTTACGTAACTAAAAAGAAAATCTTTTATTTAAAGTTATTTAATCAACACAGATTAATCATATGTGTAAAAATGTGTAAAAGAAAATAAATTGAAATTCATTATCTTTAAGAAGAATGTATTCTTTAAAAAAAAGTGTTTTCCACAAATTCTAGAACATGAGCTACAAAAAATATTTACAACAATAAAAATCAACATAATTAAGAGAAAAAAACTACTCTTGTATTAAATTCTATCTCAAAAATATTTAATAAACAAGTACTTATTGCAAAGTCTATACCAAAAACAACTTAGAAATTAATTTATAATGAATACACTCGAGTCAATGATTATGGTGCACTCAATTCATACGAGTGTCTCAGTCTCGCATTTCGTTCTTATTACGTGCGTAAGGACCCCACAACTTTGAGTAGTAAGTCAGTCATTATCTACAATAGACTTGGCCGAACCAGCCACATAAACGAATATAATGTATCCATTCATCCAGGTAAATTGCACCTACACCAACACAACAAAAAGAGTAAAAGTTGTTCTTTGTGTCAAGTCCGCAATCTCAAGGCACGACATGGAGGGAATGGTTACAAATGGCCAAACAAGAGACCCCGACACATATCACTAGGAGAAACTGAAGTGTGTGAACATAATTCATACCCACGAGGTTCAGCATCCAGTCAAAGGACTGGTAATCCTATCATCAGCTGCATTTGGAAAAAATAGTCTCTTTTAAAAAAGTTCATCCAAAAGGATGAGAACAATGGGAAGACACTTTCAGAAGTTAACAAACTACAAAATTATTTATATATATGAAATCCTTGAATAAAGGATCTATCAACAACGATTGATTAAAATTCATATTTTGTAACTCTATGAACGCGATGTCACAAACTAAGTCTTATTGCCATGGAATGTGCAAACGGAATATATAGCTAACAATAACTAAAACAACATCACATTTGGAGTGTAAGTACCATCATTTGTCCTCTCTGTACCACCACACTGCCCTAATGTCCATGGAGGATTGATCAAACATTAACATATATTAGCTTTATGAGCATATCTACTAAACCAAACTTAATTGTGAGTAGCTTTAACACATGACAATAATACAAAAAGATAAGCTATAGTAAGAAATGAATAAAGGAAACATTTCAACGTGGCAAAATAAACTATATCATGTAAATAATGGTGGATACATACTAGCTACCTAGAAAACAAATGATAAAGAATTAGAAACTTGAAAGAGACAATAAAACACTACTAAATATAATGTAGAAACTTGCAGTTCCAGAAATGGGTTTGGTTTAAAGGGTTGAGTAGAACTGTGCCTGGTAAGCCATAGCTTGATTAAGGGCAGCAGCAGGAGGATAAACACCTGCTGCCGACTGATTGGCCGGCCATGGTCGTTTTCCACCCCCAGCGCTGGTCAACTCAGAAGGAAATGCTTGCTCCCAGGACCGCTTGAACCCCATGATAGAGGCTGTTGCAGTGGGTGGGGTATGCATCAGAGGTGGGAGCATGCCGTGAGGAGGGGGTGGTTGAGCAATAGGGGGAGGGAAACTTGTTGGGGGAAGAGCAGGCACCTGGCCTTTCTGAGTCCCATTAGAAGTTATCTGAGGTGGCTGTTGCATTAGGGCGGATCCCGAAATGGTCGGGAAGCGAGCCGACATGTTGACGAACACATAGCCGGGTGGGGCCACCTGATGTGTGGGGAATTGGGGTTGAGCAAGGAGGCCTCCATAAGGCAGTGCAGGGGGCTGCATGCTGATGGCCGAGGGAGGTGGAATTGACGCCACAGTTTTTGGTGGTGGGGGTTTGCTGGTATTAGCAAGGGACACAGAGACAGTGGAAGAAGTGTGATGACGGCTAGAAGCATTGGAGGTGCCATTCATTTCCCCCCACGAGATTTGTTTAGGCAAGTTGTTGTTAGATGCAGCAGCGGCTAGGGCCACAGCCATGGCGGCCTGTTGGTGGTGTGCAGCCACTAGCTGGTTCATGAACCAGATACCTTCATTAGCCTGACTCTGTCGCATGGCCAGGCTCTGTGCCTGAGCCATAGCTTGCGCCTGATGGGCCTGTTGTGCGACCACCATCTGCGCCTGCATGAAGGGGTGCTCCCAGTGGAATGTAGGGGGTGGATGGCCCGGAGGAGGGGGAGGTGGGGCTGTCAACATACCGGGTGACAGGAGTGCGGCTGCCTTGGCAGGGGAGACTGCCCCAGGGGTTGTGGGGATCCCTCCGGTCAGTACCAGATTCATATCCTCGCCCGAACACTGGAACACCTCGATGTAGCGTTGCTTCTTGCCGAAGAACATATAGCGGTGGTGTTTGTTCTGTGCTGTCATGAACGCACTTTGCTCCGACTCCATTTGGATGAAAGCTTCACCTGAAGGCTGACCCTGAAATTATTTATTTAAATAAACATTTGATAAAATAAAATGACAGCTTCTAGACGTCAATCTAAACTAAGGTTTTCACACTTTAATCACCATCGCTCAACTCCCAAATTAATTTGGTTCGTTTCCTTCTTCACACATTATTTAAGTTGGTGAATGTGTCTGCCATTATGTGTTTTCATGGCATGTGTTACAGTTCAAGCAAATTCAAGGAGGATAATCTTTTTAGGGATAAAACTTTGAATGGTTGTAAATATGAATGCTAATAATAATGGATGTGTATGCATTTAAGTCCAACCTTAACCTCTCGAATACTAATATGTCGCAGGTGTTATAGTTACAGACTCTCAAAGTTCTACACAATGTGTGGGAAACATTGCTTGTTTTAGTGTGAAACTATTGACATAATTGATATGACATGTCTAAATGACAGCACCATTTAAACACTGGGTACGTCAGACATATTCCACTGAAAATAAGAGCTTTATTGCCTCGAAAATATAGTGGAACAACAAATGTTCGATCAAACCTGTCTGAAGTGATGTAGCAAAAGAGGGAGATTTTATATGAGGTGGAAATGGCAAATTATTTGTGCAAGAAGGTAAGGGCGACAAAAGAATAAAATAAAGTGATTTTATTTGTTAAGAAGATAATGTTGTTATAAAACACTCAGATGATTTATGATGATGATAGTGACAAGTATGTCAACACATGGTGCTACAACTTAACACACATTATTGCATAATAATAATAATAATAATAATAATAATAATAATAATAATAATGAGGGCTGCAGGAAATGCTTTACTTAAAAGAATGATCCTGAAGTGTTTCCGTGCACTGGGGTTTTACCTAAAATTGCTTTAATAATTTGTACACAATCTGGGAAAAAATTCTATTGGAACTAAGTTATTGTGTACACTAAGCTCCTAACAACAACTGACAACTTCTGGTCCGAGCCAAGTACAGAGACTAACAAATATAAATATGAGAAACAAGAGTTTTCTTAATTCAGGGTTCTACAACTAACATAACATGTATGTGGCACTGAGGGCAACCTACGGAAAATGTTACATTTGTGAGGCTATTAGATATTAAGGTTGCCTCGAACAGCTGTTTTCGTGGAGCAGGTTGAGTCAGGCGTGTGACGTCACAGAGTGACTTCACCAGCCATACAAATCAATGATTCAATGTGGATAACTCGACTTGATTTTAATTTAATTTAAAAGAACTTAACTATCAGGGGACCTGTATATACCTGAATCTACAACCTAATATATATCAACACATTAAATTAGTAGCAAATGTCTCAAGCTTACAGTGTATATACACATGATGATTATGAAGTATAATGATGATCGAAATGTTTAATTTAAAATATTTGATAAAGTGATAAAATCATTTTAAAATTAGAATATTAGCTAATAACAGTTGCATACTTAAAGCGTGAAGTATGATTAACAAGAAAGCACAGTTAAAAAAATTAAACAACATCATTCCTTAGCTGCATCCGTCCAAGCTAATCTTACTAATCTTACTAATCTTACTCGTATATTTCCACCTATTATAGGTTGGGGATGAAGAAAGTAGAATTTAGAGGAAATATATGAGCATATGTGTGGAGGGTAGTTGGGAATAATTTAAGATAAAAATCATCAGTATGATATGAGTTTAGATCCCGGTCCTCAATCAAAGAGCTTAGATGAAACAGAAGTTTTTGACCGTGTGATCAGCTGTTTGTGTTATAACATATTACTAATATGAAATTTAAAAAAATATATATATAATTATTATAATAATAAGTTATATTATTGATAATCTAAAAATAATTGTTAGCTATTATTTATATCTAGGTTTTTAGCTTAAATTCAGGATGTTCATCTAAAAGTGCGAGAAAAGGTGTCCATTTACTGCGATTGGCTATTTATTATATTGTAACTATTATTCCAACAGAAACATTTGAAGCTGTAAAATGGCATGCCTGTTAACTTCGGACATTATTACACTACTAGTTAAGAAACGTTTGATTAAAATGTGACTTATAAAGCGTTTGTTGGGCATTAGGGTTAGTGACTATGCCTTTGAGACTGGTTTTTAGATGATGGTAGGGTCGGTGTTTGAATTCTGTTCGAGTGTAGTGAGTTTTTTTTTTTTTTTTTTTCCCAAATGGTTTCCCACTTTTTATCCACAAAACTTCAATCACATTTCCACAAAATTTTACCTTATTCATCCCTTATTTAAATTACAGCACGTCTTACTATCCGTTCAGGTTGCACGCTTAAGTACTAATTACGCTAATGGGTTAAGATTGGGGACGTTGAATTTTGAGGAAGTGAACCCACATTTGTGTGGAGAAAGTGGAAAACCACCCACAGTTCACCCGACCAAGATTCGAACCTCAATCTCCACATATTCGGCAATCTAGCTCAACATGAAACCAGCACGTTAACCACTACACCACCGAGGAAGGTTGTAACTATTAAAACATATGCATATAGCCTTGACGGGTAGTGAAAGTGAATGAAAACAACAACAAAATACTGATGGTGCTGTAGTGTAGGTTATTGTGTAATTTTAATTATCATATTATTAGTAAAATAATGTATAAATGACTCACATGTTGCATCAATTTATTATGTAATGGGTTGGCTGAAATGTCTGAAAGTAGGTAATTTAATTTATCACTTTCGCATGTTTTCTTTGATTCTTTCATGGTGCATATGAGTTTAAATTATGTTTATTTCCACCCTTACAAAGGTGTATCGATTTTTTAAGAATTACCGGATCTTTTGGAAAAGAATGATACATTATTGATTTCCCATTGGAGTCAATTTGTGTTTTTGGTGGCTATTATTACACAAAGCAACTCTACATATTTTTGTTAACCCTAACATATTGTTTGTATTCATAAAATAAATGTGTAAAAACAAAATATTTAACTTTTTATACTATTGTTTACATTACTATATGTATATAAACAAAACCTCGAAAACACTATTCTTTTGAATCTCACTCAATTGAGGGAAAATCATTAAATACATTCTAAATGAAGGGAACTATTTATATTATTATCAACATTAATGATTACACTAGTACACAGAATTACACAAGGGGTTTAGAAAGAATCACAATTAGAGTGAACAGAGCTGTACGTACATCAATTTCTACAAACGTGCAAACATTCAAAAATAGTTTTCAATTTAGTAATAAAATTGAACTTTAGGAGAGAGAGAGAGAGAGTTACCTGACCAACAATAGGTCAACATTTAGATTACAACTAAGGTCATAACATAAAACTGTCTGTTCACAAGTAGCTACAGTAATAGTCAAACAACTTGGCATGTGTTAAAAGACAAGTTGCTAACCATGAGTTAAAATGAATATTACATGTAAACAAATAAGGGTGATGTTCTCCCAACATTGTTTAATTTAAGAAGATCGTTGAATGTAAACTTTTTGTTGTGTATAATAAATGAACATTCTCTTAACTAGGCCTGTAACAGCAAACACGGGTTTAGTAACTATTCTACTTTAAGATTTATGAAGCCACTTCTCTGATGACGTCACCAAAGCGTCTTACGCAACGTCTTTGTTAGTTCCGGTCTATATCTCGAGTGGCGAGCATGTGCTCTTTGTTCTTTAATTGTTTATTATTCTTTCATAAATAAAACTAACACTTTTTGATGTCTGGAAAAATATTTTATGAATCAGCTTTATAACAGTTTATTTAGATGGTTGTCTTAATAGTACATCATTTAAATAAATATGAGTTTTACATTTTGTGTGTACTTTAGAAGTCTAACAACAACTCAAGTCTTCAACAAATGTCCAGCACTAAATTATGTCCACAAAATAAAATGTTCAGAGTAATATCTTATATAGCACACCCCAAACTAGCCTTGACGTTTAAGTTTAATGGTAAATCACCTCAAATTAAAAAGTACAGTAACCATTTAAGTTCAGAAGATAAAACGAGAACAAAAAATGTGTATTATGCCACAAAAAAATTATCTAAAGAGATTGAATGAAACCAAACTATTGTGTGCTCCTCAATCACGCAAGTGTCCTGACAGGCAATTGATTAATCATCCACAACTTGTCTAACCGGGGAGGGATCGTAATAAAGGATGAATCAATAAACAAATGTGTACGAGGATAAGTGTGCTTTAGTCCTGCTACAAGTGGCTTGGATCTATTCACCTAAGAGAGACAAATAAGAATATTTTTGAAAAATGTGTAAGCAATCCCTTATAGAGAGTGTGAGTGTGAGTGTGAGTGCGAGTGCGAGTGCGAGTGCGAGTGCGTGTGTGTGTGTGTGTGGGATTATTATTATTATTATTCATTCCTAGTGAGAGCAAATATATAACCAAATGGGGTTGTCCTGAGGTTCTGCAAAATTTAGGCCTAATTAAAAATTCACCTTTTGAAAACATTGAATAAAAAATGTGCTATTATTTAATAGAAAATTACTATAAAATTGTATATATAACAACTGCACTAAATGTTCAATCCAAGTCATTTGTCCCTAGGAATTGTGGGTCTGCTGCATTTGGGTATTTTTGTGGTTTATGATGTCACGAAGCATATTGAACAAACTTGTTTATTAAAAACCACAAGCTAATGTCTCTATCCCACAATGGTTCCTAAAACTAATAATTTGGGTTATAAGCTTATGTGTTAATAACGTTAGGGTTTTAAGAATGAGGAAGGTTTATATTGCCTGAAAGAAGAGTAGAAAACCATTTTGGGAAAAAAACCTCAGTACACCTGACTTAAGATTTGAACCTCAATCTCCGTGTCATTAGCAGTCTAGTCTACTCGAGAGTAGTGTGTCCACTCCCCCCCCCTCCCCCCCTCCTAAAATTGAATCCTAGATGCGAGTGTAAGTGGTTCCCCCTAAAATACACATTGAATCAAACAATACTAAGGCCCTCACCTGAGCATTGTAGACCATGTGGACTCCTTGGAAGACAATACTTTTAGCGTAATCTCCCAGGAACTCAAGGATGTGTTCGACCTGCGCTTCATAAGGCAGCCCTCTCAGTCGAATGCAGTCTTTGCGGGTCCCAGAGGTGATTATGTGCTGTGGTAGCAGCGGTACTTGGGGAATCTGGGCTATGAGTGGCTGTGGTTGTTCATAAGTCTTGGGGTCCATAGAACGGTTTAAAACCTGGAACACAGAATTAAAATTGTATCTATTCACTTCAAACCAAGATTAAGGTCCTAATGATGGTGGTGCACATTAGTGTGAATGTGCAAAATAGTAAAGCGTTATTCCAACTTAGTTCTAGGACTAACAAAAATAACTATAACCCAGATTATTTTTTATTTGAGATATTTAATGTGCAATTTATTAACAGAGTTATTATATCAGCACATGACAATTTCTATTTCCCCATACCTCCCAGGTTTATTATAAATACCACAATCAACATGGGACAGACGGCTTTACTTCCCCTCCAAAGGAAGGTTTGTTACGGATTTATATCGTTTGAAAAAAATTGTCTGGTTTGGGCCCATGAACATCAGGTCCTGAGGTGAACACTTTAAGCCAAGACTATTGGGGTCAACTCCAGATGATTATGTTACCATATGTGCAAAGTAACAAACTAATATTCACACTGTGTTATGGAACTGTGAACTCAGCAGGTAAACACACTGCTAATTGGGATACTCTTTACTTATAGTTTAAGGCAGAGTTTGTGATAGACGTGAGGATATCATCAACTAACAATGAGCTATCAGATACCACAGCCTTAAAATATAAGCGAATAATGAACCTGAGCACGAGATGAATCAAGGATAGTTCAGTAGTAGAGCAATGGCGCAGTAAAACACGGCTCCCAAGTTCGGTTCCCGTCTCCAGGATTCATTCTACAAATTTATGAATGTGATACTTTATTCGGTTTATATCTACAACTAATGATTCTTTCCGTTTGTAAACTCTGCTAGCCATGCATATTTAGATGTACAAGCGTAGCTTACTTCCATGTAAAGTAATGTTAAATCTCAAATAATTGTAAAAATTGCAATCTCGTTAAAATAAAGCTTGGAAAAATTTCTAAAAAAAATTCACTATTTTTCCCCCCAACCAACCAAATACAAAAAATAAATGACTTAACATATGTGGACTTACACAAGAACTTTTATATACTGCACTACATCGAAAAGCTTCCAAATGTTAGTACATTTTTTAAATAATTGGGGAGCTTTCTAAGCTACCATAATTTATACCAGCCTACCTTTTAAAATGGTAGACCATACACACAATTTTTTAGATAATTCTGGGAAGAATCAATTCTTTTCAAATTTCTCTTCTTTATGTCTGCCTATATTGTTGCCCTTGATTTATTTATCAATTAAATAAAATTAAATTATATTCCTGGATATGCCTGTTAGATCTAGAAATTACAGGTGATTTTCAAATGACATCACAGTAACTAACATGAGGAGCCCAACATTGTCAACAACCACTCAATCTATTTCTTCTTTGATAAAAATATATTGGATGTGTTATAGAAATAAACTAATTTCAACACTCTTTGCCTAGTGGCGTTTATTCTCTCGTAGACCTAGTTATGTTGTGTAATGTAGCTAGATTGTCAGTAAGCCGAGTGCTACAGTGAAAGTAGTTCAATGCTGACTAAGTTTCCTTTACTCTCTCCTACAATCCAATCAACTGTATGACAGGGAGTGGAGGTAGCGACATAATGGTAGGGTGCATACTAATTTATTTGAGATATCAGCCCTACAAGAGAAGTTTGTTATCCAGAGTGACAAAACAATTGAAATGTTACTTGTTTACCAGACATGACATCTGTGGTGTAATTTGAAGACAATATATATGTTGGTCCTGTTGGTTGTAGTGACTAGTTTGTTGATAGAACCTATATATAAAGTAAATAGTACCTTTGACGGCAAAACTGTGCAGTTTATAGACAGCTAGAAAAACATTTCCCGGTTGTAGATTGACAATTAATAACATAAATAAACTTATAAAATTAATGTGATAAGTAGCCTTCCATAATTTTTGACTTAACAAGCTATCTGTTGTGTTATTGTTTTGTTTTCTATATATATCTAATTCCACCTCTCACAGCCACCTGTGTGAAGGTAGGAGTTTCATGCTATAAAATAAGAGCGACTAAGCTCACTTTGGTGGCCACATGGTCCAAGGCGTCACTCATGAAACAGACCATACCGCCGCTGACACCACAATAAGGGGTTTGAATCTTGGTCAGGTGTACGGTTTTTCCTAAATCTTTTTACACTCCTGTGCAAATGTGGGTACAATGACTTTAAATTAAACCTTCCTCGTCCCCTACTCATGTGAGTAATTTGTACACTAATTGTGTCTAACCAAAACGGATTATAGTCATGGTCAGCTTAGGAATGCCAAGAAAATAGGCCTATCTCTCTAACCATACAATTCACCAAGCTAGGAATGCCAAGAAAATAGGCCTATCTCTCTAACCATACAATTCACCAAGCTAGGAATACCAAGAAAATAGTCCGACCTACTGTATCTAAGTATTTTAATATTTAAAGATTTTGTTTTGTGGCTAGGGCACAGCCTAATATAAACAGACTCAACCTTACCTGGGATGCGCTGCGCTCCTTTTGCCAGCTTGAGTCCTTCAACACCTGCCTTCATTAGGTCGGTGCTGGGTGATCATAGGACTGGACGTAGTGATCCTAGTGTTGAAGAACTCAAGCTGGTAACCTGGAGGCTGAGTGTCTGGATATATTATTTGTCTGTGGCCTAGGTTATTTCTATACAGTGTAGCTTGATATTTTTAATCATTACTAAACACATTTCTTAAACTTTACAACAATTTAGGGAAGTCTGTGAAATGAAATTTGACACCACTAGTGGCTTTTATTGTTTTACATAATATAATATTTATTTAAAAGTAGGATTACCATCTCTGGATCCTGTTTAAAGGATACATTCAAAAAATGATAATTATGACTGGGGGTGTATCCATTTTAATTAATGCGAGTGTTCTCCCCAGATCCTTTCGAGCATGTGTGCCTAGCTAGGATCAATGTTTGTTACATGTATCATCAAACACAGTACACTACCCCAAACCAGCTACATAATAATGTCATCCTGCTGAAAAACTTTTCTGGGGAGAACACTGAATAATTATGAAAGGTTTCAAAAGGAGCATAGGTGGCCACAATAAGTAAAAAGTAAGAGTACGCAGTTTTACCTCCTTTAAAAGAGTATGGTTGATAACCCTACTTAAAAGTAGAAAGAAGCCCCCAAATAAAACATTTATATTTTATTTATAGCTAATTTATCAGGCATGTCAAAATTAGCAATTTTTTTATAACCTCAAAATTTTATTAGCATACTGTAGTATATTGTTTTAGTACATTTTAACTTAGTTTTATGAAAACTTCAGAAGTTTCTAAAAAATTGTAAGCATTTAATGATAGTTATAAGGAGAAATCAAGCCAATAGAATCAACACCAAAGTACCTAACTAATTTGAACCTTATAAATGTATGCACCAGAAAGTATTTAGGCCCAACTAGTAGGAGATTAAAACAAAATAACTTAAAAAAACACACCCACAGCTCCAGACATAGGATAATATGAGTATATAGTTGTACTTATTTAATAAAAGAAAAATATTTTCTTTTCAAAATGGATTTATAAAATGGTTTTAACCTAAGCAAAAAGCCATGAGTACTCAAACAAGGTCCTGCCACTTTCTGGTAAGCATCCATTTTTGGTCTAAGAAAGTTATGAATTAAAAATAAATTACTGGTTTCTTTTAAAAAATGTCAAACTGTGATTAAAATAATTTATTCTTGAATTAGAAATTTCAAACTTTATTAATTATTGATGAAATGATTAATTCAGGAAGATTGTTTTAATTGGCTTGTGCTTTTTACATTTATTAAAAGGTTTAAAATTTGTTTTACCAGTGTGAATCTCAGTAGGTCTACTAATCAATAAATACTTCAATTATATATCAAGTAGAAAGATTATGATAACACAGAAAGGGGGTGATTAATAGTAAATTATTAAAATCTTGGTAAGGAAGGAATGAATAGGCATAGGCCTAGCATATTAAAAAAATGTAGAAATACAGATTGGAGTTATGCCATAGGCTACTCAGGATCATTATTCACTCATATTTTAAGGCAGAGCTTATGATGGATGTGTGGAAATTGTCAGCTACCTTATGATCACAATTTATCAGATAATGCAGCCATCTTTGACACGGTAGGGCATGTTGCTACCAATAATACTATGATCCTCGTGCCCAGGTGTCAATTTTCAGTTTAAAGAATGTAGAGAGAATAGTTATACCAAACATTTAACTATGAGTGGTTACTTAAGGCCAACTTGATAAAGAACAACAGTAAAGTGCTAGAGAAGATTAGTCTTGTATGATCCGGATATTATCTAATGAAATTGACAATGCCATTGGAGAAGTACAATAAATATTTCTTGATTTTTAAAAGGCATTTGATGAGGTGTCATATGACATGGTACTTTGGAAACAGTAAGACAATATTACAAGGGCTGCGAGCTGGATTTAAGACTCCCTCCAGTGAGTCTAGGCTGGCTGTAGGATAATGTGTATTAGTTAATAATATTTTCACTTTCCTTGAAAGATCTATAATGTTTTTAATGAGGAGGTTATGATGTTGTATATCATGTCATTTTTAATATCCTAATTCCATATTTTAAGCAAGCTTACTAAAGTGTTTATAAAATGTTTATTCTACGAACATCAAACATTACTGGATTGAAAGTAGTCTATTAACTGAAATATTAATATGAACTGAAAAACTAAATACAGATCAGGAAATAACAAATACTATCAACAGAAATACCAACATATCCATAAAAAATGTACCAATATCATAATGAATAAATGTTAAATTGCTATACCAACAAAGTGTGGTATAATTAGGAGTTTTTAATCTAACTTAACTTATCCAAACTAATTATAAGTTATTTGGTGAACCTCCACGCGCAATAAATAGTTTCAAAAAATTTCCAGACATCACATATATATAGTTTAACTTTGCACAGATATGAATTAATATAAAACTTTGTGCCAGTGTTATATGATTATAAATTGATATCACGCCACCTTTGATGATGCCACCATTCCTTCATCACAGATGTAGATTTAGGCTATCAACAGAAGTTATAGATATCCAATTGCTATAAAGATCAGAACATGCTAATCTATTGCATTAAAACTTTATTTCAAGTATTGTTCGAAGTTCCAAAATAAATTATTAATATTTTTGAGAAATGGAAAGCTAAAGGGGGATTAATGAAGCATTTTAAAGAACTTTTTTTATATAGGCCTACTAAAGTAGGTCCTTTGGGTTTGTACTTCTCTATTCAATAGGCCTATGTAATATATAATTCTAACTAAATTTGATATAAATATTTTACTAGCTACAAATAAAGGCTATCCGTGTCAAAATTACTTGTTGTTGAAATGTGTTAAAAGTTTGTAGTTAGAAGCATTGTTAACTATAAATTTATAATATTAATTACCTTTACCAAACAAATGTCAAAAATAGATTACTTAAATCTACAACACATTCATTTTATAGGGAGATTTGTTAGAGTAAATCAAGTTAATTAGCATGTCAATATGCAACTTAATACCATGTTAGGCTAAGTTTCAAATGAAATTTAACTAACAATTAGAAACTAATCATAATCATTAAAGCTCAGATGTTCATGACATAATATTTTTAGTTTCACATGGAATTTAATGCTTAACGAATTATATTTTTTTATGTTACAATGATTCTAAATATACACATTTTATTTTGCATATAAGTGCATATTTTGAGGAGTTTTTAATTTTAGGTTATGTTTCCACAGTAATCTTGGGGTCGTTAAGTCAGTCATATTTTGATTATAAACTACTTAAGAAAATTTCTATTGGCTATCAAACACAATGCATAGGTACTTTTCATTTCAAATTAATGTTATTTTTGCATAAATATTTTACAACCGATTCCTGTGAGTAAGAATCATCTGGTTTTGATTGCTTGAAACAGATTCACTATTCCTGTGAGTAAGAATCATCTGGTTTTGATTGCTTGAAACAGATTCACTATTCCTGTGAGTAAGAATCATCTAGTTTTGATTGCTTGAAACAGATTCACTATTCCTGTGAGTAAGAATCATCTGGTTTTGATTGCTTGAAACAGAGTCACTATTCCTGTGAGTAAGAATCATCTGGTTATGATTGCTTGAAACAGATTCACTATTCCTGTGAGTAAGAATCATCTAGTTTTGATTGCTTGAAACAGATTCACTATTCCTGTGAGTAAGAATCATCTGGTTTTGATTGCTTGAAACAGATTCACAATTCCTGACAACTTCAAGTAATGTACACCTGTTTGAGAGAAACACAGGTAATAAGAACTACAAGAGCTTAGCTCTGGAGGGAGGGAGGGTCACCAATTGCTTCATACTCTCTCTCCCCAACCCACTGAATTCTTGTTACATCAGTTTAATCACTCGGCCATATTTGTCATTAAAAAAAAAATTATTAGATGAATATTAAAAATTTGCCAGCTAATTTCTTTTACTGCAAGTTACTTTCTTGGGTTAAGGAATGTTTTAATACACATTTTTCTGGCATATCTGTTCATTTTAGGACATATATTGGTATGTTTAAGGTCGGCAGATGTATGTTTCTCCATTTTTACCTCAACTTCAGAACTGCAACATTGTTTTTTTTTATAAAATCAATTTTTTCACCTTTTCATATTTTTAGTTTTATTTTAATTTTAAAACTTGATATGCATGGTTTTTATTTCTATGGTAGCACGTTGCTACTGTTAGGCTTAATTTTGGTATAATCATTTATTAAAATAACACATCAATTGATAAATAACTCGTTTTAAAATCGATGAAAAATAATCTGATGTAATTTTGCAATGTACCTATACTATTTAGGTAATTAGAAATCAGATTTAAAATTGACATATTCTTCCTATAAAACCAATTAAAAGAAAATGGTACGGTCACCTGTCCTTTCATTACAATGCTTCTATAAAATAGGTTATATCCAATACTATTCGTGAATCTTTAATTATCTGATTTACAAATTGCATTGTCTTTGGTCATTTTTAGAATGTACGTGTTTCGCATGTAAGTTCCAAAAGATTGCAACATAGACAGACCTTAGAAGCCAAGTACTAGTCAAAAGAAAAAACAAATAAACAGCGCAGAAAACAAAGAAGTGGTCTTTTTTTAAATATGTTTAATAAATGTATTAAAAGAAGGTTACAGGTTAAGTTGTGTGTGTAATGTGTCTTGTGTATGTACTTTATATGTACTGTTTATTTTATGTCTTATGATAAATCTTCATTAGGATAATGACTAATGACCATTGGGAGTAAGTGTGGAAGAAATAAAGATTTGAAATCTTTAAAAAAGTATCATCAGTTGTTACCTTGAGGGATTGAACTGTATACCAATGATTTTATATATATATATATATATATATATTTTTTTTTTTACACCCCAATAGTTAGATTGGCCATTTCAGGAAATGGGCAAATTTCTCTCTATTTTGTGAACTCGTTTCTCCACTTTTCCATTTCAAAAACCAGGTAAAAATTCACAGATCTATGAACTGGGCAGTTCCAAGTGCTACCCAATTCATGAACTAGATGAGGTTTTGCCAGGTTCGTGAAATGGAAAAGCAAAGAACAGGTTTGGGATGGTTTATAATTCTTAACAAATAATATCCTAAAGCTTATAAGTAGATAGGACAATAATTTCCAGTACTTGAATTGGTCAAAAGAGGCCAGTTCATGAAACGAGCAGTTTCCATAATGGGGTGTAATATATGCAAGTAACTCATTTTGTTCTGGTATATTATCAAATTGGTTCTAATTAGAGGTGTACAAATTCCACTTTTTCAATTCGAAAGAAGATTTAATTGAATATATGAAATATTCTCAAAGCCAAATCAAAGTTTGAATAGCTTTTGTTGTTGTTTTATGCTTGAAAAATGTCAAACTGTGCATTCCTATAACTATGAACTAAAATTATTCGGAAAATATTTTATTGCTCAATTGTTTGTAATATTTTGTTTTAATCAGATAAATCAAGTTATATCACAACTTATAATTAATTACTTTTGATTTTTTCTATATGAATTGATTTGTAATGTAACGTACATTTATAGTATCTTAAAATGGCAATAATTGACCATAAATTCAGTATTTTAGCTGTCAATATTTTTACTGGCCGAGCTTCATAACTTTCAAATACAGAATTTTTTTGGAAGTAGTAGAAGCTGATATTTGTTTCAAAGCTTCGCACCCCCCTTGTTATCATCCTTTCATAATATTTAACGGTTAGTAAAATTCATGTTTCTAGGTAGAGATGGGTCAAATCCACTATTTCTCGAATCCGAGTCCTAGAAAATCGTTATAAATATTAATGATTTACAAATAGACCTACATTACACAATATAGACCTAAACTGTGAATTAAGGTTTATTTTAATCATGCTTTCAATTTTTATCAACCCCAACCACCCCTCGCAAAATACAGGTTAAAATCCAGCCAAATTAAACAATCTAGACTCATATTATTGTTTAATAATCAAATCAATCAAAATTTGAGTGTCTTTTAGTTATTTTAAAAAGTGTTGATAGAATGAGTTAAGTTTCTAAAAAACATGTGAAATAAACAGATTAGGCCTAGTTATCCTTCGATAAACTTTAATCATCATTAAAGGATATTTTATTGTATTAAGATAGCAAAAATAAAAATACAAACGGATATTTTTAATAAAGACTAAAACAACATGCTTAACAATCAAACATACATTGAAAATAGTGAACTCAATAATGCTTAAGTATGTTTTATTATTATTTTATTATATATCGATTATCTATTTTCGCGTCTAAAACCAATATATTCGATTCTTGTGATATATCGATTTCTGAGAATACATTTTATTTAAAACACAAACGTATTTTCGACTACAATATGTTCATTCCCATTTTATAAGGCAGGAGTACGTTTGAATATTTCTACAATTACTTCAATAACATATTTAAAAAAATAATAAAAACTAAGTTAAAATCAATTTAAAAACAAATAATAGATTAGCAAATCGTTATTTGATTCTTAAAACTCTAGAGTGCTTACTAAGTGATCATATTATCTGAATCGATTTTAAACAAACAATTGATAAACGATATGTAGGCAGGTAGGGAAAAATAAACAGTTTTATCGCTGACTGTTGACAGTATTTATTTTTCATGAAACCCAACAAAATGCCTAACTTAAGAATCGTATGTAATAAATTGGGGTTCTTTGCATAGTTGTAGATAATTTAAACCTGTTGGGTAGTAAGAATTAACAGTATCTTTATTTTAATCATCACGCGGGTGAGTAAACATAATATACGTCATGGCGGCTGATTTTATATTGTGTATAATGGCGGCTGACTTTGTATCATGTGTAATGTGTTCTTAATTCTGTAATTTGTTTTATTTATTTCTAGTTAATTTTTAATTCTAGTTTTGATTTTCAGTTTTTTAAGAGTTTTAATGGGTTCATTAAATTATTTACAAGATTGTTCGTGAGGTGAAAGTTTTAGAAGTGAGCATGTGCCGAAACGGTCGAGTCCAAGTTTCCCAAATAGAGGTGGGAGGGTAGGGTATTAGGCACTTTAGATTTTCCACATCTAACTGATATTTTATTGTATTAAGATAGCAAAAATAAAAATACAAACGGATATTTTTAATAAAGACTAAAACAACATGCTTAACAATCAAACATACATTGAAAATAGTGAACTCAATAATGCTTAAGTATGTTTTATTATTATTTTATTATATATCGATTATCTATTTTCGCGTCTAAAACCAATATATTCGATTCTTGTGATATATCGATTTCTGAGAATACATTTTATTTAAAACACAAACGTATTTTCGACTACAATATGTTCATTCCCATTTTATAAGGCAGGAGTACGTTTGAATATTTCTACAATTACTTCAATAACATATTTAAAAAAATAATAAAAACTAAGTTAAAATCAATTTAAAAACAAATAATAGATTAGCAAATCGTTATTTGATTCTTAAAACTCTAGAGTGCTTACTAAGTGATCATATTATCTGAATCGATTTTAAACAAACAATTGATAAACGATATGTAGGCAGGTAGGGAAAAATAAACAGTTTTATCGCTGACTGTTGACAGTATTTATTTTTCATGAAACCCAACAAAATGCCTAACTTAAGAATCGTATGTAATAAATTGGGGTTCTTTGCATAGTTGTAGATAATTTAAACCTGTTGGGTAGTAAGAATTAACAGTATCTTTATTTTAATCATCACGCGGGTGAGTAAACATAATATACGTCATGGCGGCTGATTTTATATTGTGTATAATGGCGGCTGACTTTGTATCATGTGTAATGTGTTCTTAATTCTGTAATTTGTTTTATTTATTTCTAGTTAATTTTTAATTCTAGTTTTGATTTTCAGTTTTTTAAGAGTTTTAATGGGTTCATTAAATTATTTACAAGATTGTTCGTGAGGTGAAAGTTTTAGAAGTGAGCATGTGCCGAAACGGTCGAGTCCAAGTTTCCCAAATAGAGGTGGGAGGGTAGGGTATTAGGCACTTTAGATTTTCCACATCTAACTATTTTTTTTAAAGAAGATTGTATTCATGTTTATCTCTGTTTTCCGACAAAATAAATATTACGAATTAAATTGTGCTTTCCAAGTAGGCCTAACTAAGTAATTTTTGAATTCAAAATATTATGCTTTGTTTATGAGATGAAAGATTCGATTATCGAATCCAGTAAAACACCGAATCCTCGAATCTCGAATACTTGTCAGAATTCGGTGGATTCGAAGATTCGAGTGGCCCATCTCTATTTCTAGGTAATTTTAGCAAAACATAGACGCAGTCTGAAAAGCCTGATGAGACTTTGTAAAGCACCGCTAAATTATAAATATGCATGTTTTAAATCAATAAGTCAGACTCGAGTCTTTGTATTTGTAAATATTTGCCATGTTGTGTAAAATAGGAAAGTATACACCTACTTGTTATTGCTATAAACTGTATTTTGATAGATTTAAGGAAATTATTAAAAAAAATGAGTAATATATCTTACTACTCATTTAGGTTATAGGGTTGTGTACTAATTACACTAATGTGTTAGGAATTAGGAGGGTTTAATTTTGAGGAAGTGCACCCACATTTTGTGAAGGGTGGAAAACCATTTAGGAAAAACCAATCTCAGTGCACCCAACCAGGATCAAACTCCAATCTCCTCTTCTTCGGCAGTGTAGTCTATTGCGAGAGTAATGCCTAAGACTATGCATCCACAGAAACGGGTATGAGAAATATTGTTCAAGAGATTCTTTAATATTGGAACTCTAGTAGAACGCAATATAAATATTACAAAAACACATTATCTTTGTGTGCGCACTGTCATAGACTGCCCCATCTGGAGAGAGAGAGTGGATTATAGCATGGAGAGTTAGGAAAATAATATATAATGGTTACAAAAGTTACTAAAACTATTTTTATATGGTCATGCAAGAAATGTAACTCACTTCTGGTAACAATACCTATAAAATAACATTGTGAAGTAATGTAAAATAATGTAATAAAAGCGATGGGAAAGGAAGTCAGCCGCAAAATATAGTTTTTCTGTCTACAGCACAAACCAAAGATGTCCTGAGTAGGTATCACACAATATCCCCTCGTTATATTTTTGCCTGCAAGCTCCACCTCCTGAACCTAATTAACTTCCAGGATTTTATAAATCATATGCTGCTTTATTACAAGTTTATATTTCACTATAAAAAAATTAAACTGTAGCTAAGTCCAGTAGTTACACTATTGCAAATATGAGTATGTTTACATTTTTCATGGTAGTAAATACATCTACAAACACATTCATGTGATGCATGCACATACAGGTAGACTAGTTAAATTGAAAAGTATGCTTTAGTGATTTAAATTTATTTCAAACATTATTTCAGTGTCAGTAAATAAAACTGCAATTCAAACTTGTGAGATGAAATTGAAACATTTTCACAGTAAAAATGAAAATAAAATGCTACTCACTTGTTGGACTTCTGCGGTGGTGCTGCGGAATAGCTCGATATACCGCGAGCCAATGAGTTCTCTGTGTTTGCTAAGAGCCTTCCCAGCATCCTCTTCTTGACTGAACAAGACAAACGCATCACCCGTCGCTCGACCGTCTGGCTTCTTTACGAACAACACACCTTCCTCATCGTCCATCACTTTACAGCTGTTCTCGCCAGCTTCAAAAAAGTCCAACTATAAAAAATAGAGAATCAATGTAAGAATTAATTACATAGGTGTAAAAAATAAATATAAGCAATAAGTGTGGTTTACAATGTTTACATTTCTCATATTATCTGTCGACATTTTGCTGCTTTACATTCACCTAAGCTCCAATTCATTGTCTCATACAATATGCAAGTGCACAGCTGGGATTAAAATAATTAATTTGTAATAATAAATAAACATAATTTAATAACCATCAGATAGACGTATAATCTGAACAGGTAGTAAGATGTGGAGCTAAAAAAAAGACTATTAAAATCAACTAGAAAAAATGTAATGGAAATTTTATAAAAAAACTGTTATGAATGTTTTTATTCGATAACTCTTAATAATATACAAATGGCAAATTTTGTTGGATTGAATATGCAAAATTATTTATAAAGGTGTGATATAACATAATTAGAAATTGTAATAATGATTTCAAAAATATTTATGAATATATTCAATACAAATGTCGAACTAGGCTTTGTCCTAAAATTAGAGTTCGATAATGAACAAAATGTCTCCCTTAAGCCCCTAACAATAAAATAATAATTACAATTACAAATCATAAGGGATTCAAAATAGGGTGTCCATCCAAATAAAGTATTAATTTTAATTAAAACCGTTGTTTTATAAGTGCTTTAAACTTTAATGGTTTTTAAAATAATATGAAAATTGTAAAACCAACAAAAAAACCACTTTACTTACAACTTGTTTTGCCGTGCAGTCATATGGAAGCCCCCGCATTCTAACAATAACTTGACCTCCTCTGGATAAAAATGCTTGTGCCTCATTGTTACTGCCTGAAAGTGAAAGCATGTCTTATTATGAGTGTACAGAACAACATTTTTCAATCCCTTATATGTTCACATCAGTGAAATCTAACTTTTAAAATGCTGTTTCCATTTGAAAAAGTTGACTCATTAAATTTTTTAACACATTTAATCCTTTCATTTTTCTGATAAACTCCCTCATACATTAATAATAATATTTTATTTTCCCAATAATGACTTTAGAAATAATTCTGGCCATTCCCTGTACAAAAATCTAAGCCTTATCAAAGACAAAATTCAATATAAGGGACTTGATAAAACAATACCATGATTGAACATTTTTTGAAACATCTGCACCAGAAGTCAATACATAGACAAATAAAAATAGAATAGATTTATTCCTCTGAACCTTAGAACAAAAACATAACTTTTTATTGCTTACTACTAAACAATAAACCTTATCAGACAGTAAACCCAGTTTTAATTAATTCAATATGATTGTTTAGCTTATATTTCCATCATGTGTGCCAAGACTCAATAAAACAAAGTTTTATTGCAAAGCATTCAGTTAAGAAAAGCTATTGTTTGAACATGTATTGTTAGCCAAGTGATATTTAATGCAATGTGAGGTGTTAGTACATTAAACAACATATTATATTAATTAAGATAAAATCACAAGTAGGCTAGTTATAAATTATACCAATGGTATTTTATAACATTTTATTGTTGCTACACAAAACAAATTTTAGGGTACTCCATACCTCCAAATTATTTTTCAATTTGGCCAACACCATAACCAACAAGAGCCTATTCTAGTTTGAGGAGCTTGATACATTCATAGAAATAATAATACAATGATTATTATGGGTTTATCTCAATTTTTATACAAAACAAATACAAAAATTTGTCAAAATTATTTAAATTTACTACAGTGAAATAAGTAGGCTCGTTTTTATGAAGCTATCAGCAATCTATATCAATTAATGTAGTTGAATGCAAAAATTAGGTTTGCTCCTGGGCCTGGATTCCCTAACGAGTGCAATTCTGCTCCGGCGCAAGTCAAAAAATGGCGCAACTTTACACCCAAAACACTCCAAAAGATGCACGTTATTATTTGCTCCATTTCCGTATTCACTAAACAAGGCGCAAAATGGTGGGAAGATTATGATGATGTCACCATAAATGGCATCAACCAATCCTTGTGAAGAATTTACTTTCAAAGTCAAGGCTAGTTTATTTTAAATCTCTAATGAAAATACAAAGATTTTTCAACATTTTGCTTATAGAATAGCAACAAAATTAGAAGCGGCCTCTTTCTGGGTGCTTTACAAAATCAATATTAGTACATTATTTAGTATTTATTTATATTATTAGTTTAAAGCTTAAGCTCTATTAATAAAACATGTATATAAACTTTAAAAACATATTTTAAAGCTATACTAACTGCCATATTTAATGACAAGATGTCTTTTGACTTGGAGGAATGCAAACCTTTTTGGATCTAGACCAAGATTACAAAGTTGTTTTTTTGTAATGCAAGAAATGCCATTGTGTTGTTTGAATGTAAAAATTCAACAATAAAAGGTATGATTTAATAGTTGCGCCTACTCTTGAGTGGTGGCAAATTAAAGGCGCAACTTTTCTCTAAAATTGTGCCTGCTTCTGTCAGTGAATAGGGATTTGGGCACATCTGTCAACCAAGCAACTATTTGCTTCCATTAGTGAATCCAAGAGCTGGAGTTGTTTGATCCCTGTGTGAAGTTTATAATGATGGGCCAGTGTCAATGAATGAACATGTTTAAGAGAATCCAAGAGCTGGAGTTGTGTGATCCCTGTGTGGAGTTTATAATGATGGGCCAGTGTCAATGAATGAACATGTTTAAGTGAATCCAAGAGCTGGAGTTGTGTGATCCCTGTGTGGAGTTTATAATGATGGGCCAGTGTCAATGAATGAACATGTTT